>JAUZND010020717.1:0-25598 GCA_034780555.1 Coelogynopora nodosa | reverse complement strand
AAATCACCCCCCCCCCCCCCCATGCTTAGACGTCGGTTACTCAGGGGCAGGTATTTCTCCTATAGAACAGTCATACTAGATAGTTGTCCTCATCAACATCATGCATCCCAGCACTGCATATCTGTCCGTCCTTCCACACAGTGTTACCGTTCGACAGTTGACAGAGTTCAGTTCTGACATCTTGCATCACACAGCCCCCTCTCTGTGGGATGACCCAGCGACTATAGTTCATGAACTGTGTTGCGGTTGCTGCCTTCTTTCCGGTCCTGTCTGAAGAGATCTCATGTTATTCTGAGATTATCCTCGGTTCGTTCCTCTCGCGGGTAGTTGTTGGTTCGGTGCGATAGGGAATGCAACATGGGGATGAGGTGTGTTTGTCAGGGGTTATGTGGACTGACTTAATATACTTTATATTGTGAACCTGGCGGGGAACGTCAATCATGGTTTAGATGGCGAAGAATCTCCTCAACTACCACCCAACTATTTACTGTCCAAGATGATTTGTATTAGTGTCAAACTCAAACTGAATGCAGTACACTGTTTGCAATATCAAATATACGATATCTGTCTTGCTCATCTTTTAACAGAGAATTGTTCATAAATCATAATGTTTCTATTGTGCGATATCTATTTTATATCGTACAAATATGGTACCGCGTCTGGCTCAGAATTTTTTAAAATTTTGTTTAGTTATTATTATTAGAATAAGCTTATATATTTTAATGGTTTTAACCTTTTCAGCGTCGAGTTGTTAGCTGGTTTTCCACCACACTTAAGTTAAACAGTATGTCAATTAGCTTGTTGGAGGGGCGGTGGGGGCCGGCCATCTATAAAAGGGTTCGTTAGTATCAAGCTGGTAATGTTCGATGCTAGAGCAGCTGCAGAGGCTCAGTGAGCCGTGGATTCTTTCATTCACATGAAAGCATTACAATAGATATAGGCCCCCTAATAGATCAGCCAATCTATATTAATTATTTCCTTTGGGGCGCCTTTTCAATTATGTTGTATTCGTAATGTTTAACTGGCATCTAGATGAACTAACTAATGTTTCCGTGTTGTTTGCTAACATTACATTTTGGATTACACAAATCTGACTGCCTGAATGTGTAAAATATATATCCCAAGGTTGTGAGTATTCACATACACAGAAAGACTGTATAGAGACGCTGTTATTAAAATGGAAAGTATTTAAAGGTCCTCTAGATTAAATTGTGTTTCGAAAGTATTGGATAATATAATTTAACACGAAATAGTGTTGCCACTCATCCCCCATGTTATAGGAACACAGAGGTTCGTTGTTTAATTTGTTTTTATTCATTTCATGGGGCTTCGATCCTGGTTCTTATTTACTTATTAGCCAATCTTTTTGACCAGCTCGCGCCTCCCAGATATGTCCTTATCGATCATCCCATAGCCAATGGCAACCTATAATATCGCAACGTCTATTCATGATAGCCATAACTTTTTGAAAAATGTGTTAGTCCTACTTTATTATCTTATATTAAGTTTTAATGTATATAGTTGTTATCCTGTTACTACGAACATCCCTTACTTATGAGATTATTTATAAAAATGGGGTCATATGATCTAGAACATGTTCTCGACTCTGTTAACATAATTAAATGATGTGGCTTGACCCGCGAACACCATGAGTCTACAAAACCATAACACCTGCTCCTCTCCAGGACTGCCAGCTCTCCGTCTACCGTGAGATGTCCCAACTGGAGGAGACCGTGTCCAGCGTCCACTCGGCCGCTCCCCCCTCCTCCCCCTGCCCCCCCTCGGAGGACGACATCGACGACATCCTCCTCTCCCTGAGGAGCGGTGGGGGAGGGGGGGCGACAGGGGGGGGCACTCGCGGCAGCTGCTGCTCGCTGGCCGGGGCTGAGAGTAGGCGGGCCAGTCGAGTCAGTCTCACGAGTTGTTCCTCTCTCCGGCGCTCTTCCTCTGGGTCTACTGCTGTTGATGGTGGCGGTGGAGGTGGGGGTGGGGCTTGTTCTGCGCAGGTGGGTGGCTCTTTGGTGTTTGGATTCTGTGTTTTCCATAGAGTACATGTTTTGGGCCAATGAATGCCTGGCATCTTAGAATGTCAATGATGCCAGTCCTTCAAGATATTTGTTAACAACGATTTTGTGACCGTTTCCAGTTTGTATATTTTTTTCGCAATAAAAGAGACAATATTATCATAAGGCACAATATGTATGTATTGTAATTTAAATTAAAAATATATCAAATTATTTTAAATTGTTGTTCATATATTCTTTTGTCAAATCAGGGTAGCTACAGTTCCTTTAGGATCCTTAGCGCATTATTCTAAAACTATTTATTCCATTTTTGATCTCACTAACACTTGTAGAAGTTATCAGAACCGATGATAGTAATAACATTTTATATAAAATTTGAGTATGACGCGCAATATGTATTTTTAAAAAGGGTTCTTAACATTCACGCCTGGTACTCCAAGGACCTTGTCAAATTTTTGTAGCTACCCAGTCAAATAAAGACCTTGAATACCTTTCAGACACCTTGCATTTATATATGTAGTGGAGCAAAAAGTATAAATATTGTGTCTGGAAAGTATGGAAATGTGTCAAAGCTCAAATTACAAGTTCATAAACAGCAGTGGAATGGGGCAATGATCTAATTATGTACACTATATGTCTTTGTTATCTGTCCGTATCAAATACTTATAAAGATATTTTTTAAATAATGAATTTTACTTAATATTTAATTATTTCAAAAATGGGTATGTGAATTTTAAATTTCGAAATTTGAATAAATTAAATACATAATTGTTTGCTATCTTATACAATCATAATTAATATATTAAAGGAATAAGAATGGAGTTATAGGTGCCCTGTCCTTGCTTAACAATCATCCCAACTGAAAGACAAACTGTGTTCTCTCTAAACATTAATATTGTCCCAGAGAGACACCTATCTATACTACTCTCCTTCTCGACCCTATCAGACGGAGGCTCTCTCCTCCGATATTCAGGAACCTAGAAGTGTTTCATCATCGCAGGATTCTGGATTCACCTCCTACGAGGCCTCACAAGTGGCCAGGAAGACACGGGTCAGTCGTTAGGTGTTGTTGTTGTATCCTTCTTAGGTCGGAAATACGAGAATATGTCGAAGATATTATTATCAATACTTCAACTAATTGGTTGTAATCTAACAGTGTGTGTTAAAAGTTTGTGATTCAAAAAGTTATGTAAATCATAATTTAATAGTAACATTAATAATCTCGAGACAATCCTACAAAATGATGTCAACTTGTTGTTAAATACAATAAATCGAATTGTTACATTTCAAAAATGTAAAAATGATAATTCGTATGGTGGATAGACAGTGCTATATTTTATGTGTTACAATACATTGACAGCATTCCAAACTTACGTTATTCGTAGTTATACAATGTATTGGTTATTCGTGGTTATATTGGTTGTTCGTGGTTATATATTTATTATTCGTGGTTATTTTGGTTATACAAATATATAAAACATATGAAATAGATATATTTTATTAATAATTATATTCTTCTAAGTTGGCCGCACAAATTCTTCACCCACATATTTGTAGATAGACCAGCTCAGCACATTCGCGAAAACAAATCCATCGAAAACTCATCCAAATCAAAGGCTTTCTTTTGATTCTCTCCATTCACAATGAAAGAGATGCTGCAATTCACCTCCCTCCTCTTCTACCTTGCATCCAGCTGGGGGGGGGGGTACACTGGCAAGAATAGTTCTGCTGCATTATTTTGAGAAAGAGGACAACTATCGTGCTGTCTCTATAATATTAATTCTCACAGAAGGGAGGAATACAATCAGCTTTGGTTCCGTGTTACCGACGGTCGGATGAGTTTAGTTTTTTGTTCACTTTTTCTATTAAAAGTATGTTTGTTTGTCTCTAGTAAGTAAAGTAGGTTAAATCAGTTGAATAATATTAATTAACGACTGTATTACGTTAATATTTATCGGTAGTAAATAGACATATAAAATACATATTTATCATATATTGAAGGTAAAAAATGTTGGTTTCGTGAAATTGATCATTTTCTAGCTGACATGTATTACTGGCTATAGCATCACGACATGTTAACTTATGAGGAATATTATAATATTTTATGATACCAAAAATACAGATTTTGATTTAGCTATACAACCAGTGCAGTGTGGGTGAAAAGCACCGCCTGCATACATCTTATAAAATGTCACGAACATGATTGTAGGTAATTCGAGAAATGTCTGTAACATCATCATTTTTAAATCCTACACAATTATTTATCTCTGACACGGATGAACCAGCATTGCATCGATTATATTTATACACTATCGTAATGGTATTTTCCTGCGTAATCTAAGCAATGATTTTCATTATAATGTTCCTATAATAGATTATGAAAAGCGTACATTATTCATCGCCAGTATATTGAAGTTTTTTTTTCCAGCGAAGCTGCTATTTTCGGAGTATCTTTAAGGCTTAGTTTTGCGCTTGTGTACCGCTTGCTTCCCGCCACCCCCCTCCACTAGCTGAGGGGAATGTGTAGGCTGACAGATTGATTTCCCGGGAGAGATATTTAAGGGGGGAACAATACGGGGAAAGACTTGAAGAACGTTCGAGAATGTCGGGACAAAGAGCTCCAGTGCAGATGAAAAGGACAGCGCGTCGAGCACTTGAGTTTAGGCAACACTCGAATTATGCGGAGACTGAGGAGACGATATAGATATAAGTATATGTCATCGAGAGTAAAACTGCACAGTGGGCTGTGATACCAAAGCTAAAGGTTGAATGTGAGGATTCCTATTTTTAAACTATTTCAGTAAGCTGTAACGTTTGCATGGGCAAGATTTTGTTGTGGAAGTATATTTGAAGTTTGAGCAGATTTATAATCTCATTTATTATTGTTATATATAGATATGCTTATAAATAAAAACATGCAACGAGGAAATATTGGCTGGCTCGTTTATTTCATGCCTAGATATCTGCAATTTGCATCCGTCTTCGCTCAAGCTTAATGTTATTTACAATTGTCTGTGCGATTATTTTTTTGTATTATTTAATGTATATATTTTATTATAGACATTGTCTGTTAACGCTGTTTGCAGAACAATTGACCTATTTGACAATAAAAACTACATTATTAAGATCGATAATCAGCTAAAATAGGTTGTTTGATTATTAATATATATAAATTAAAACATAATCAAACATAATATTTTATAACAATTTTAATAGTGAAACGGGTCTCTTAGGTTTACAGTGAGTAAATCTATCAAAAAGAACTTATCTTATTGCGTTTACAAATGCAATTGGGATTATTGAGTTTTGTTAGTTTTAGAATTAATCAATTATACACGTTTCACATTATTAAATGACATTACTAGAAGTCGCTATATTGCGCGATAAATCAGCAAAACGTCAATAATCAATGTATTTGATCACTTTGATCGATTTCAAAGGTGAATAATGTGGCACCCTGGACACAACTGGACACAAATTACAGATTTCTTTGATTTGAATAAAGCAAAACAACACACGGTCCCTCCTTCAAGCCAGAATCAATGACCTGCGACCGCATGAGCCTCTTCGAGGACGAGGACCCCCCTTACGCCTGGCGTGACGGCCCCACCAACAGCCAATCACGACGCAGTGAAGACGGCACGATCGATGGCCCCGGTAGCCAATCAGAGTCAAGCAGCGGCAGCAGTGGCAGCCCGGCCGACAGTGACGACGATGACGTCGATCGAGAGGTTGCCGGGGTGATGCGAGGAGGAAGTGGCGGCGGTATCAGCCGCTGCAATCGGATTGGTGGAGCGGCGGGGGGCGGTGGGGAGGAGCCCAGACGTCACACGATCAGTTGTGGGGCGCGGGGAGGTGTACATCGTGCACCGATCACTGCGTCTACCTTCGATCCTGGTGAGTCGATTTCGGGGATCTGTCGTGATTGCGCTGTTGATGGTGGGATTTTGATTGCTGTGCTCTTCATCTACTGATCTAGTGATAAAACTCAAATATTTTATATCAGAGTTTAACATGATGTTATTTACAAATCATTTTAAACGAGTTCTATTTACGCTGTATTTTCCTGAATAAGACAGTGTTCGTACGACCCGTTCAGGTCCCTTGAATTTAGTCTTAACCCCTTGAAAACACTTGCATTTTGTTACATTATAAAATAGCATTGATAAATTATTTCTTATTTTTCGTATTCTACTACTGAAAACTTATATATAGTTAAATCCATGCTATGAGGCGTGCTTCACGAAATATAAAGGAGCTTCAATTTCTGTTAATTTCAAAGAGATAGACTCTAAATTAATAGAACTTAATCGATTGATTGGTATTCATTCGTTACTCTTGTGATCACTCATTCCATTTACGATAGGTTTGTATATAATTATAATGTGTTTATAGATTTGGATTCCAGTATTGATTATTATTATGTTATAGTAATTATTTTTTATCAGCGAAATGGGACCGGTTGGGGGCGTACGAACGCTAATCAAAGAGTAATACAATTATGGAATTGGGTATTTGTCAAATTCTTAATTTAGAAAAGGTAACACATGATACAAACTCCCAATTTAGAAATAATCCGCTTTATTTAAGAACAAAACTCAATAACAACTGAGAAAAGTCAGTACCGTATTTATTTATACATTTTTCGATGATCATGTTTCAAAAAACATGTTTAACAGATCTGGAACATCGAAACATCCCGCCTATGAACAGAACATTATGTATAACATAGTCTACTCTGTAGTGTTGTGTTGTGACAAGTTTGCGACCACGCTAATTTGAATAATTACTTACTTCAGTAGCGGAGGTAAGTTTTGCACCAACTGTGTCAATGATTCAACATCGTTCGTTTATCAAATGGAAGCGTCCGATTTGTATTAAGTTGATATTAATTTGAATTTCTATTTTTAATGGGACAACTTTTTTTTAAATATTTGTTATGCGAGTTTTTTCTAGCCATCCAAAGATTGGATAATGCAAACAATACATTATGAACAAAGAATCAGCTGAGTTTGGTAAACACTCCACAAACACAGCTGTCTGACTGGGAGAGATAAGGAGCAGACTGCTAGGATTCGAACCTGCTACCTTCACACCACACTGAGTCACCATGAGGGCCTTAACCAGCTCGGCTATTTCAACTATTAACTTAGTTATATTGTGTTACGGGGATATCTGTCCGATGTGAGAAATTGTCTGGAAACAGCCATTTTGTCACAAAGTGTGAGCTAATATGAAAAAAGTGTGATAAAGATCCTGATATGCTATTTGATTATATTAATAAAGTACAAAACGGGTTTCTCAATTGTTCTATACTCAAACTGATTATCCTAAACTATTTCAATTGAAGTATAATTTGGTAATGTAGGACCTTAATTAACATTGATTGTCATTTTCGAAAAACCCTCATAAACACTCGAATTAAATATCTGTCCGACTGATGCGACGGAACCATGATGTGAATTATAATTAGTCTTTCATACAAACTAATATAATCTGCTGTTTTCAGATCATTGTTTTCGGTTTATGTCAATACGAGCATGTACTAAAAACACTCGTTTTACGTCTACTAAGTATATATTTAGTTGTCGATAATTCTCAGTTAAGATTGTGTGAACAACAACATGTGAGGAACGTTCTTTCAAGCTCCACACGGATCATCTGTGATATTATAAAGCTTGTTAAGAACGTTTATATGTTTCCACATATCCTAAGTAACTAGTTCATATAATATATACGCACAGCCAAAATAAACTAATTTTAATTAAATTATTCGACACTATATTGTCTGGCTTGCTAGTTACTACACGCCCATAGCTATCGTGTGACAGCAATGGCAATAGCAAAGTGATTCCAATTTCTCAATATCCCACGTCGGATAGACTCCCACTCCCTTGGACGACCGAGTTGTTTTGAGTTCCCAGCTGACGAAACCTAGTTACAACCGAGCTCACGCTAATAGTTGCCAAATCTCACTCACGTCTGCATTCCGCTTTATAAATGTATGTGTTTCCACAAGTTATTGCTGTTGACTTGTAGTCGTCAGAACGAATCTTCACAGCTTTTAAAGTCGTGAGTTCAGAGTTATAGCTGCTGACATTGCATCGACCAACTTAAAATGAAAGAAAGGAGAGTGATCACAATCTGCTTTTTGTATTCCAAAATGTTTGTCTGCGAAAGTATTATATCGATTAGGGATATGTCAACAATTTAGTCTCATCTTTGGGAATCAAAAGGAATCGATTGTTGTTTGTTTACCTGATGTGGTCAGAATCGGTATTTCTGATAATATCTTTAAATTAATAAAAAATGTAATAAACTGTGTTACTGTATAAAATACACATTTTAACAATTGTAATATGAAGAGCGCAATCACCGGGAGCGAAATTGGTTTTCTTCCGACAAAAAGGGCTAATTTGTTATTGCAAAATAAATCAATTTCAAACAGTATCGATTTATTTAGTAGTCCAATAATTGTAAGAGAATATAAACCATATTATGTCATTATAATACGAAATAATGTGTATCATTTACTTACATCAATAGCTAATGGCGACTTGTTTCCTTTACTTTCCATGACCTTCCACTATCAAGAACTTGATGAAGTAACAATTAGACTCGAATCAGCTAAACGTTGCCTTTTTTTAATTACTTAATTTTTTCTCTATAAAAAGGCATTTAATCTCTTCGGCTGACGCTTTCATTGATCGCCTTATATCCTTACCTTCATTCTTTCTGCTAAATAATGTATTGAGCAGATTGGTTGTCCTAGGTCATTACTTATCAAAATGAGGATAAGGACCGTTTTTTCTCCTTTTTCTTCTACGCAATACAATGCATTATAATTAGCCTATCTTTGTATAATACATGTAACTATAACCGTATGATTAAAATGAACCCCCCCCCCTCTCGTATGAATATTTTTCTAAAAGCGTCTTTTAAATATAGCACGATACAACCTGTTAAATATTCTTTGTTATAAAAAGATAATAAAAAATAATGTTTGGATGTACGTTGAGATATATTTCAGGTTGTTGCTAAATAGTTTTTCTTGAGATAGTAATATGTTGACTATCAGTGTGTAGGCCTACGCTTAATGCTATTCATTGTATTTAATGTGATTTATGACCAACACGACATGACTTATTCACATCACTATTCACACTAGTACCGTCTGTTGATGTAAGTATCCGTTAGCAACCAGACAAAACGCCTCACTACCAACATGTCACCATCGCCCACCCACCCGCAGCCCCGCCAGCCACACTGGCAATAGGCGGCACCACTACCACCGCCGCCACCGCCGCCGCAACCTCCCACTCGCTCAGCACGTCACCGGTGGGCCAAGTCCAGCTCTCCTCCTCGCGCAGTCGTCTCTACCCCAACCAGGCCCTACCGCAGCCCGGCTACGCCAACCTAGGCGAACTCGAGCGAGCGGCACGACGCAAATACGGCGAGACTGGCGGCGAGTCTGACGAGTCTGGTGGCGGCGGCACTCTGACTCGCCAGGCTGGCGCTTTGCAACTGGCGTCAAGATCTGGCGCGGCGGTTGGCGGAGAGGTGGAGGATTGGAGGGCTTCGTTTTATCTGGGGGAGGGGTTGGCCTTTGCTGGTGAGCTGTGTGGATATTTAGTTTGTGGTTTATCGTAGTGTCTTTCAATGCATTGAATTGATTAAGGAAGTTGATTATATAAACGTATAAAATATATAATTTATTAATTCATGTATTGATTATTATATAATAATTATACATATTTAATAATAAACGTCGTATTCCTTTGTTATGAATTTTTCATTACAGTAAATAATTATAAAAATTTGTATAAAGTAATTGGTGGATTTTAATTTTAATAATGAGACAAATACGAAACACGAGACATTTTTTTAGTCTAAAGTTTTATGGTCAAATGTTTATAAATACAACCAAAACTTGAAGGGGCTCAACCAAAGGTGTGGGAGGGTGTAATGAAATGGACTCCAATCAAATGGCAGAAATAAATGTTTTCTATGTTTTACGCCGGTAAAATAAATATTGTATTCTACCTGCAATGCTGGCGGACATATATTTTTTCTAAATTGCAAGGCAGATTGAAGTTCTATCAAATTATACGACAGTTCTCCACTATGGTTAACAAGTAGGCGTTACAATGCATATCTCCATATAGAAAGAGCGTTGAACAAAACCAATTGGTACCTATATATCTTTAAGCCGGCCCGCTATATTCCTTAACAATAATCAGTGGCATAAATGTATTTGGTCTACACTCGTTTGTCGGACATTGGAGAAGTCATCAGTTAGCCGAAGATAACTGACGGTCTCAACTGAAATTTGTTCTTACTAATCAATGCCCATTATTTGTAACGATAAATATTGTATAACATTGTGTTTATCATGTTTCATAATGGTAATGTATTATAGGTAATTTCGTTGTTACATTAACGGAGGTAAATTAAAGAAAAATAACTTGTATTTAGATAATTTAATATTTTTATAAACATTGACATTAAAGGATGGACAAATTCGGTTGTACACATTTATGTCAATCTTAATCCTCATATTTAGGAAAAAGTCGACAATATTCTTATAACTTGAAAAAATATAAAACTCATGATTATTCTGTTTTAAACATTAACGGAAGAAGAATTTCCTTTGTTGATGATACTTGCTTTCGTCCGACACTTTTGTAGGTGTGTTTAGCTGGAAGAAGGGTCAAATTGAGGTGGGTGAGGAAATCCCCACGGTAAAAGATCGCAATTGTTAGAGCAAGTGGATAATATTAAATTGAGTGTTTATTCCTTTAAAACTGAATATAATATTTCTAATTGGAGACCTCATAAAATAATAGATCTTGTAGGCGACCTCATAAAAGGATCGCATAATATGGCGACAATCACAATTCATTCAGAATAAAAATGGTCCTCTAAACGCATATTTCCGTCTACTCTATCTCTCTCTCCTCTCTCTCTCAGACGACAACCTCGCCAGCCCAATCTCCGCTGACTCACTCCCTTGCGCAAGCCAGCTCGCGCCAGGTCACGTGATTCTGCGCAGTGTCAGTATCCAATCAGCGGCCACCACAACACAGCATCGATTAAGTCGGATCGATAACGCTGGCAGCGCTGGTGACTCATACCCGGCCAACACGAGCACCTTCCGACCGCGTACACGAAGCACCTCCACGTCGAGCGCGGCTGGTAGGGTGGTGACGCTGACACCGGCTGGTGACGCCACCGGGGGTGGTGGGGGGTGTGCACTGCCCTGCCCCGCCCCCCTCGAGGACAGGAGGCCCCGGATACCGCCCAAGCCGAGGGGGGCAGCAGCGCTTCGAGCTGTGTCTGCCAGTCTGACTGGTGTTGAGGCGTCTGCACTGGCTGATGCAGGTGATTCACGGGGCTTCTTCGTGTTCAAAACAGCTTCTGTAGAAACTGTACATTTACTGCAGACTTCAATATAAATTAATTAAAATGTTTAATTTGATTTGTTTCATCTAAATTATATACAGAATAATGTTAATTGTGGTCTGATCAATGGTCGACAATGATTGGCTGGTTTGTACATATTTTCGTATGTTGTTAGTTATTGCAATTTTCTATGGAATTTTACAAATTGTATTAAATTAGATCTAACATTGTACGAATTAAATTGATATATGTCTCGACCCATATTACATTTCAATACAAATATAGTTATTGATTTCACATCAAATCTTCATGGTGACCCCAAAAGCAAGTTGAACCAGATTTAGTGCCATTAGATGTATAGTGTGTTATTATTTTAACTTATGAAAGTATACACAGTCCAGAGAACGATACAAATGAGTCATTTATAAGTATTCTAGAGTTAGCTTTGTATAGATGATCTAGAAGCATGTCTCGTCAATATCACCAATTTGTTCGTGTAATTCATTACCGACTGGTCTATGTCTTGACTTTGGATTCGTGTATCGTTCCAGTTCTACAATAGGGGGTAATAGTTTGTCTCAAATTGTTTCATTTAAACATAACGATGTTTCAAAACTAAACACAATTGTTAAACATGGTGTACAATATTATAATATAATTATAACATTATAAAAATTAAGAGTTCCAACTAATACGATTGTAAAATTTAGATGTTTCTAAAATAATTAATTTTTCTAACAATGTATAGATAACTAAATCGTATATTCATAACTGTTTTCAACCGGTTCCATTTGATAGTTTAGTACATTACATATGCTTGTTTTATAACAAAATCCGCTTGTTGCAAGAAATACCGAAACTTTCACTACTATTATGGGGAATTATAATATTTACAATCACAGTTGTCGGGTCGCCTGAATCATGTTATCTGCGTCAGTATTCTAGTTTCAACGGACGACAACCATCTACTTCAAATTGCTTAACCACGTTTTCACGACTTTAAAATGCCTACTTTATATATAATCAAAGCGTATCATTATAGAGTAATTGGTCTTAACTTTGAAATTGTTATAGATTTATTGGATTTTTAGATTTTCATTGTGCTTTTTTTACAAATTAATCCTCAATATATTATATTGATTATTTAGATTTTAGTTATTGACCTCTACATTTACATTCATTTACTATGTTTACATATACATAGCTTTTAAAGGGTGGTCTAAGCGTCAGTTAATTAAGAATTTAATTGATTAAATATTTATGGATGTTAATAATATAAATCCACATTACTATATTTCTGAATTGGACTTGCATATTCCTTATTTGCACTTATATGTTACTTATTAAATTAAACATGACTAATGTTGTGTTTTTGGCTGAGTGAGGAAGATGGACACAATTATTTAATTACTCAATTTGTATAGCTAAATATATGAATCATAGAATGATACGCGACAATTATGAACTGAAGCGAGTTTGAGGCAGTTTATCTGAGACATTGAAACAGCTACTAGAACGAGAATAGCTACAAGTTTAATTTACCCAAACTCGTATTTGAAATAACGTTCAAAATAAAGTCATGTATTTTTCTTGTAGTTCAAGATCAATTATTATTGATTTCATGTTCCAGTTCCTTCATTGGCATCATCGATCGCCAGCAAATTGACCGCTTCGATATCATCAGCCACAGCTGCAGTGACCGGTCACATCGCTTCTGGCGAGAAATCCCCCGGTGTGAATGCTACCGCGGTCAACTGTCTGAAATCCTTCTCCTATTCGTCAAATACGCCGTCCAATGAGACTTTGGCTAACGCAATCCGACAGAGTGTCCTGCGGAGTCGAACTAGTCAACAGCCCTTTTTCAATCAGTCGTCTTCACAGTTTTGACCCTAAAATACGGCTATTGTTATCTTTACTATTGAACAGTAGTATGAAACTTTAAATAATATTTTTATGAATTATTTTAGAAAAGATCTCTTTAATTATATTTGGTTAAAATTTATTTTCATTATAATATTGCATAATTTATATTTATCTAAGTATGTACTGTTGAAGGTTCTACTCATCTAATATATATATATATATTATAATATGTTTATAGACATTTGCTTCGTATTTATTAAAATATATTTATTTCTTTATAATATTACCAAAACTATACTTATTTGTACAACATTCTCACAAAATTAATTTGTATCGGATAATATTGGCATACTTCCGTTTTCAGAAACAGTGAACTGTTATACAGATTCTTTTTGAAAATTGTAGTATATTATTAAGGTGGATTTTTTAGCCTGTTTGAATGTCTTTAATAAAGCTAGTTTCACAAATTCAAATGTTGTTTAATTATGATCTGCTTATATGCATTTATTAAATTATATTATAGGAAGCCACTTTGATTCTGCAAACTTCGTGATCAACTAATGTGTTATATTGATTTGTTTATTTGCTGCATTTTGTATGTTATATTATCTCAATAAACTATAACCTATGATGCATATTATTAATTATTATTAATTATATTCAATTAATTATAAATGGTTATTCTTCATTTGTATTTGATTTCATATGTTTAATGTAGGTGAAATATATCAACGATATACATATTAAACAAAATTTAAAGTCAAACATTAAATACAAAATATTTGCTACATTTTTTAACTTTAAATGTTACTCTCGCAAAATGTGGGTATTGCTCGTTCAATTATTTCGCGGTTAAACTGTGTTTTAACCACTGAAAATATGATTTGTATTTCAAAATCTGACTGAAGGTATTAACATCAATTGAATTATTACAGTTTCTACCTATTCAAAAATTGAATTTAAATGTTTAGGTGTATTGTCATAAATGGAATAATATGAACGGTCGGGGATTGGCTGATATGTACTACAATACATGTTTCGATACTGCGATTATGACAATCAATAGACATTTTGAAATTTCAAACTTGATATTAATTGTGCGAAATGAATTACCTAGTTGATTTTTTTAAATTATTCATTACAAAAATTGTCGTTCATATCAAATGAGTATTGATCACCTATGATAAAAATTTCCGATCAATAATAACTCCTAAATTTTAGTGTAATTCATTACCGACTGGTCAATTGTCTGGTTTCTTTTCTCGTGCAGAACCTGTGCTAAACAACGAGTTCTATAAAAGGGTTGTACTTGTGGAATGGGTTTAAACTTGTGGAATGGGTTTGTAATGGGTGTAAACTTGTGGAATGGGTTTGTAATGGGTGTAAACCTGTGGAATGGGTTTGTAATGGGTGTAAACCTGTGGAATGGGTTTGTAATGGGTGTAAACCTGTGGAATGTGTTTGTAATGGGTGTAAACCTGTGGAATGTGTTTGTAATGGGTGTAAACCTGTGGAATGTGTTTGTAATGTGTAAACCTGTGGAATGGGTTTGTAATAACTGTTAATAAATGTCTCCAAATGAGTAAATTCAGTTAAACGTAACTATTCGAAAAGAAGCATGATAAAAATAATACCATAACAAAATAAGATAATTATTGTTAGATATAGGCTCATATAAGTATTGAACCCCTAATCTAGCTCATGTCTTAATCTTTTTCCGTAGTGAAAACCATTAACGGGTGAAACAGTATGGATTATATAGGCTGGAATATCAAATTAGTTAATCAACTGTTCTGCACACAATGCGGAAATATGGACATAAATAGATGAAGAATATAATCCACTTAATAGAAAGCAAAGGTTAGTGAGACCTTTGCAATTTTCTCCAGAAAAAAGTTGTCTGATAATTGCGGCATGCTTTAGTTTACATAACCAAGCAAAAAGACACCTCTACCGAAAATCGACGTTAAAGAAATCCTGGAGCCTGACTAATTTGATGTCGACGACAATATCAATATACATGGACACAGCAGAGAGCGTATTGTCATACATTATTTTACGTAAACATAAGTTTATAATATGTAATTTCATTTCAATCGATCATAATTGTCTTTATATTTGTAATTAATGTTTGCTTTATTTACTCATCTACTGTAATTCAGTTATCACATTCATTCTTATTGTGTCTCGTTAGGAGTTTATATCTAGGGTTCGAGAAGGTCACACGTGATATGGTTGTTCATCACGCGCACCTGATTGGACTACGCCCTAGCACCAAACAATGAAACACTTTGTCACGACATTTTAATTATACATTTCAATATACATTTCTGATTTCCTAATGAAAATATTTATTTCTAAAAAAAATTAGCAAATCGAACATTGAAATAGACTAACAGCGAAGATTTTTATTATTTTATTTTATTTATTATTACAGAGTTTATATTAGTCAAGATAATTATAATATACAAAAGAATGTTATTATAATAAATAGGCTAATATAAAAAATATACAAAAGAATGTATTATGGAAAATTACACATATAATAATGTTTATGATAATATTAGATAACGTAGGAAAATTCATACGAATTTCGATGGTTTTACAGTACTCTTCATATATATATATATTATTACCAAATATCACTGAACAATAATTGAAACATATAAAAAGTCATTTAATTGTTTATAAACCAATTTAAAAGGATATTTTGTTCACAAGAATTATTAGCAAATTATTAATGTCTTTAAGAAGAGAGTTGTTCTCACGTTGTAGACATAAAGCCTCAGAAATTTCATCGGACGTAGCACCTTGAACTGTTTTCTCCACGACAGAATCTATTGCGTCGTCCTTGGAATCATCCAAAAGAGAACAATATGAAATAGGTTCTTGCTCCACTTCGTCACTGGCCTTACAACTCGTGTCGATTCCCGTGACTACTCCTTCCATCGAGATTGTTGGGATCGTGCTTGTCACTATTTCTTCAATTGTCGTCAGAGGTTTTGGTGGGTGACCACCTCCAGTTACCCGCCGTTCTCGTATAATAGAAGCAGATTTGCCCTTCACATCACTTTGCATTGATGACAACTTTTTTTGGCATTCTTCCGGTGTTCGCGCTGCTACTCCGACAGCACTTACTGAACGCGTAATTAAATTAAAAGCCAAGCTTTTTAGAGTTTGTATTCGCATCTCGATGCTTAGCACATAAAATGTTAAATTCCAATTAAATGCGAATTCCACTAAAATCTTAACCTCAAGAGCAGAAAAAGTTGGGCGTCTTTTGCCGTCCATTATTAAAGTAATGAAATTAGCAATAGAAACAACTTTAGTATTTTTCTATTCGAATTCCCAAATTGTCTAAATTTATACTGGTAAGTTTTAATTGGCTGTCTGATTCGGAAAATCAATAACGTCTGCCTGAGCTAGGAAGGAGATTTTAGTTACACCTTAATTTTTTTATGAAACGCAGTTTAGGCTCGACCTTAGGTCATACCTAAACTCCACCCTAAGTTATAGCGTAAGTTATAACTTATTCTCCTTTTATGAAACTTAAGGATACTACAGAGGAAGCATCCACTCCAACAAACGTTAATATATATAATATTATCCAACAATTATTTTCAAATATGGATGTCAACTTCACCTTATAATCGTGTCGAACATAGGTTTCTCATTTCGAAAAACGTGTCTGTGTCATTGTTGCTCGAAATTTTAAGCAAACAGAATTATGACTATGTAACACACAACATCGTTTTAAATGTGTGAATTCACCGAATCTGAAAAATATACACCCAAATGATATAATCCGTTGCTAAATATTTTCCAATTACTCAATTACTCAATAGCTATAATGTAAACAAGATCAAGAAAGACGCTCGTAGAAACCTGAGGTCAAAACAAGATCCTGATACTTAAAATGGATGAAAATTGTCCTTCTGTTTTATGTCAAGGACCAAAATTCTATCAAAAATATATACAAAAAACGATTCTCACAAACCAAGAATGAAAAGTCAGTAAGCGAAGAAAGATATATTCTAAATTAGCGAAATATAATAAATATTGATATCAAACGATCAGTTAATGAGTAGCGCATGAAAACGAGCATAAACACTCGATGCAATTTGATGAGGCACATGCATTATTAGCTCATGCTTCTGACATGAATGCACAGTCGACGTGTTATAAAGGCAATTTGCACAGCTCTCATGACTGGGGTAACCGTGTCTTCACCTAATGGCCTATGCCCATCAAGCGCGACGTGACGCGACGAAATGCCATGTGTTAGTATGGTTCTATAGAGATATGTCTATCTATATATGAACAAACCACGCACTATATTTGTTTAACCACTTTAGCCTGGCGTCACGTATGGATTGGGAGATAAGTATGCAAGTAGCTATTGTTTATTAACGACCTATACATACAGTGTTACTGAGTCCTCTCTCACTCTTCACTTTATGAGCAGAAACGTGTGTGTGTGACTGATGTTTTATTAGGTATTGTAGTATTCGTATTGAAGTTTTGATTTCGTCGTGCGGTGTCGCAGAAAAAATTGAATAATTTCAACTTCAGTTTCATCGTGTCGCTCTCAGTAGAAATAGGCTCATTTAAATTAATGTGATCAACTTTTCGCTACACATCGCGTCGCGCTTGATGGACATACGCTTTTAGACTTCAATTTATTTTATTTTATGTGAGTTAAACTATATGATTTTATGAATTTAAAGTCTAAACATTTATATTTGCCTTATATTGTAAAGACAATATATGAAATCTTTAATAAAATTTTTTTTTTTTTAATATAAAATGTTTAATCGTTTTTTAGTTTTTGCTATTTTCAAAATAACAAATAATATAATAGCATAAATAGTCTATATTTTTTTACTTGTGCATTGCTAAATATATTTATTTTACCCATCTATTGCATAGTGTGTAATATAATAATCGATAAATATTGTACAATTACCCAAACTTTTAATATTGCAATCATTCTGACAAAATTGGGATAATTGGGATAATTAATAGAATATTTCCGTTTTCAAAAATAACTATGTAATACATTGATTAATCAAAGAATGGTGAATACTTTCGAAAACAATAAGTTGTTGAACAATTTAAAAGCTCAAATAATACTTTTTATGTGTTTAATAAAATTATAGTAATAATTATATTACAGTTAGTTTCCTCAATTTAGAGTTTGTTTAATTATGCTCTAATTTATGGTAATTAAGATATTTTATACAATTTTAAAAACATAAATTTGTTGATATGCTGATTTAAGTTGTTTACATCTCATTGATAAACCATAACTTACAGTATACATGCTATTGTTAATAAACGTTTATTTTCATTTGTTTTTTTATTTGTAGGATAAATGCATGCTGCACATTTTACAAACCATTTTTAGTTTTTTTATGATATTTTCTACAATTATTAAATTAAATTACAGATTGAAGATCGTGTTCATTCATATATGTCGAAAATTTGTTGACGGTTTAAACTGATTTATTATTAAGCGAAATGAATTGTCCAGGTCGTATTTTTCCAAATGACATTAATACATATATCTACATTCATTATAGTCATAGGACCTACGTTTATTTCGTGTCAATAATTCATTTCATGTTATTATGTTATACATTATAAGTAATTACAAATATGTATCGTTTTAGTATAAATCATCTAGAACACTATGCATAAGAAGATTATATATTTTAATTGGTGTTTTTATATTTATGTTTCATAATTTCATAATGTTTCATATGTTTCATATGTTTCATTATGTTTCATAATCGGTTTCATAATTTGGCGGAACGCATACGTATAAATGACAACTAAAAGTAACTGAATGAGTCTTTTTTATCATTTTTATTTCTATTCGTCATATACATAATATGTACTTAAAATGTATCCATGAAATTCAATCTGAGATAATTGGAAGTTTACGTGACAAGTAAAAAGGTAATCAGGTATTAATACCGAAAGAGGTAACATTACTGTAATAATTAAAAGGTAACAAATACCGTAAAATACAACAAACATTTACATTTCTTTTATCAAAAAAAGTATACATTGTTATGTAATATGTAATATGTATATGTATTTTATTTGTAAATATAGTAGAATACATTATATATTTGAGAGCATTGTCAATTGTAAGCAATATCAGTAACATAACAATAGTTTTTAATAGAAATAATAAAAAATGCCAACATATATAACATACAATTGATACATAATATTGGTTACACGTAACATTACTAATGAAATATTTCACAAAAATACATATGATTTTTATAATTTTACATGACTTACAATTTTACTAAATATTGGCAATGTTGTAATGGAATATTCAAAAAACTATTTTTAGTTAAAATCACTTCTTATAAAAAAAATGTGATGGTTCTCACAAAGAAAAAATGATGTAATATACATGTATAAGATCTAAATTTGAATCAGGTACTTTATAATTTAGATTATTGTAGCGTTATATAAAATACAAATTACAGAAGTTTGTAAACTAGCTAGAGACATTTAAATATATAATCGCAAAAACATTATAAAGCATGCAATCCACAGATTTGTTTAAATTAATTGATCTCTATATAGGAACGATGCTTATAATGCATATTGTATTAATGTATCACTCATATACATATCTCTTAGTTAAAACAATTTGGCATAATTTATAATAATAATAATAAAACATGTAAGTGCTTACGTCAACATTAATGTTAGTAAATCGTTAACAACGGATTCCATCAGAATGTCATTCCATTCCAAAGGCCATTCAAAAAAGTTAAATATATTTTCCAACTCTACTGTTTGCAGTCAGCAGTAAGAATGAACTCGTTCGGAATATTGTAATAAGAGAGCATTCGACCATCTTCAAGAATTCTTTCTCTGAACTTGACAATCTGTTTTTCGGGTGGAATACCAACTTGATTCCAGATCATGAACTTGATGTCTCTTATTTTTTCTGTGAAGTCAACTTCAAGTGTGATTGTAATTCCAAGTGAAGACAGCTCAATCGAAATTACTTTTCTATTTCGTGTACTTAATTTGATTGTAGAGTTCAAAAGAATATCGTATGAGAATAGTTCTCTTTCATCCTCTAAGAGTTCTTCTTCATATGTAAGCGTCTGCCTTCCGATGAGAATTCCAATTTTATCTTCAATTTTCTTTTTGATATCTAAGACTTTATCAAATACGTCGGTGATGAGATCAAATTTATTTTTCCCTGTTTCAAGTTGTATAAAAATAGTAAAAATGAGATAGAACATTGATTCTTTTTTAATACAATAATGTTCCAGTGAATGTTCGTCATCAAGTTGTATTGCTTCATGCATCAATCGTTGTAAATGTACCGGAGTTCCCTGTTTTGCTTCAATAATATCTTTGACATATTTCACTGTATCAGACGTGTTGACTTCCAGTGGAATGGTCTCACCTGTCCACAAGGTTAAAAAGGTAATCATCCCGTTTCTCAGACAACGAACAAGATTCAAAATTGAACCATCACAAATTGTGTAGTCTGAAAGTGTACAATCATCTTTCAACTGTTTTTCATGAAATAAAAGAAATTGTTTTTTTGGTGGGATACCTTCTTGACGATAAATTATAAACTTGACATTACTTATAGTATACGAAGATTCGACGTCAAGTTTTATTGTCTTTCCAGCATAAGTATCTGTAATTGAGATCATTATTTCATCTCGTTTGCTGAGGTCGAGTATTGAATCCAGCTCAACATTACATTTGGAAAGAGTGTATTCGTCGTTTAACTCCGTTTCTGACATCTTTAATGTTTGTTTCTCTGATGGAATACCAGTCTGTTTTTCAATTTTTGTTTTAACCTCACGAATTGTTTCCGCCAAATTGATTGGAAGTTCGATCTTAACTCCTGTCCATGTGTGAATATATATAATATTCACGAGATGAAGAATTGAATCCTCTCCAATGCTGTAATCTAAAAGAGTACGATCATCCTCAAGTTTCCGACCAGCAAAAATGATACGATGTTGTCCTCTTGGAATTGATTCAATTTCTTCGATTTTAAGTTTTACACTTCTTATACTATCGTAAAGCATAACATCGAGTTTTATTTTTTTTGCATTTAAAGAACATACGTATATTTTCATTCGTCTAATACGATGTATCAGTTGTAACATAGATCCACTTTCAATTTTAGAATCTACGAGAGTATCACCATTTTTTAATTGAACTCCATTAAAAAGCAAATGTTGTTCATTATTTGGGATTCCTGATTGTTCTTGTATCATTACTTTGATATTCTCAAAAGTTTCTTTATGCTTGACATACAATTTAATAGGATGGTCAGTTGTAGGCAATTTGATCGATATTGTGTATAAAAGATAAAGCGTTGCACCCGTTCTAATATTGTAATCAGAAAGAATACGGTCATCTGCAAGTTGCTTTCCGTTAAACATTAAATGAAGCGTTTCTTTTGGAATTTTACATTTTTTCTCAATCAGGATTTTAATGTTAGCTATAGTGTCAGAATATGATGCTGATAAAATTAGAGTAGTGCCTGTTAGAGTTTTGACGTTTATCTCTATTTGCTTTCTCTGTTTTGGAAATTCACGTATATATAGATTACTTTCCGTTGAAACATTATATTCTAATAGAGTGCGACCATCTTCAAGCCGTTTATTAGAGTAATACAACCAATAATTGTCTGTTGGGATGCCGTTCAAGCCCTGGAGTCTCACCTTGAACATCTCAATTGTGTCAGATGACCTACATTCGATTTGTCTCGCTTGCCCAGGTTCCGTATACACAAATACTATCATACCATCCCCGTAACCAAATCGTAAAAGATGAAGTGTAGATTCCTTTTGAACATTGCGGTTTGAGAGAATATCTTCATCATTAAGGTAACCTCCACAAAATATCAAACGTTGTTGGTTTGGTGGGATACCTTCTTTGTCCTGAATCTTACACTTGACTATATAACCTGTATCAGATGACTCCACTTCAAGTGTGATTGTTTTCCCAGTTAAAGTTTTCACAAATATTTGCATTTTTAAAAAATTCTGAAAAATTGAGGAACAATGAATTTAACTTTTACAAAATTTAAAAATAAATACTTTTTAATATAATCAACTAATGTGCTTTTTTTCTGCGAAAACGATATTTACAAACTGTATATAATATATTTTTATATTTTCTTACATACATAATCATCAATAAGTTTAATCGACGCTTTTCGATTTGAATATATGTTATTCATGTTTTTCAATTTTATACTGATGCGTTGTACAGAATGTTTGTATTTTAATTTTTGTTTAATATTAAATTCTAATTTAAAACGAGGCGTTAAACATTTGTTTAACTATTTTTTGTTCTTTCATCTGCTTGGTTTCCGAGCAATGTTTTGCTACGGATTACCGATTTACATATATTCTAGGGATAACATAATTTGTTATAATGTAAAATGTGTTTTTATTATATTTTTAATTATTCCTTAAATGTTATCAATTGTTTTATAATGGTTACTCAATTTCTGATAAAGATATTTGTTAATATATTTATAATATACTAGATGGATTATATAAAATTATTTAACATCAAACAACATAGGTACAAATTATACTAAAAAGGTACTACCATCTCGGTTGCAGTATGTTGATATAATTTATTACTTACTCCCTTTAATATACAACCCACTCTTATTTGATTAACCTCATGACAACACTAATTTATGTTGCACAATAAATAGGTTTATAGCGCATATAATACTGTATTATTTTACTTGTAAATTACCCCACTAGTGTAAGACTGAATCATACATATTATAATACATTTTTTAGTCTGTCGAGTGTATATTTTATAGCTGTAAAACTATGCTGATATTCAAACAGAAAAAAATGATTTATTTGTTATTCTAAGAAATTTAAAATAGAATCATATCAAAGAGAGATATTTTTCTTGTGAATTGTGTATATGTTAACCATATCATCAAATATTTCTACATAAACATCTTTTTAAAATTGACTCTTTTGAAAGATAAACAGCTTCTCAAATATTCAAAGTATTTTCTCTTCTGAATTAAATTATATATGGTTGCATGTTTATTAGTTACATGTCGCAAATACTGTCTTAAAAAATTGAATGGTGGTATAATATAACAAATCGGCTATTGATCAAGTGCCAAATAATCAAATAGAATACATTAAATACGAAAGTTATTAATTAGCCTACATATATATGCGCGGCTCTAGTAGCACGTCCATCCGCATTATCCATAGTTACCTCTAATAGGGCATTATTTCATCAATGTCATCTGTATCATCGTCTCTTTTGGGATCGGATTCACCTCAAATCACAGCAACGTTGTGTAAAACGGCAAAAGCCACGGTATATGATCTTCTAATATTTGACTGCAACGAAGTTCAGTTTTAAAACATGCCCAGCGCCTTTTCCACAAACCGAATATTCGTTCAACTGAACAACGTGATGTTCAATCTGTGCGGTTATACCAATGTTCTTGTGGTGTAAGATAAGGCGGGTCAACAGGGGTATACAGCCAAGGTCAAAGAGGACAGCCTTGATCTCCCAGTAGTATACTATTTCCGTATTACCGTCTCTCAGAGTTCTCAGCTAGGCGCGACTTAGACAAAATGCAACTGTCATATATGTTGTGCCAGCCCAATCAATAACAACGTTTGGAAAAAAAACAGCTCACTGGAGCCCACACACTGCACATTTATCAAATGGATTCCCATTTGTCGATTAATGAACTCCAGTTCAAAATATATCAGACACGAGAATACGGATGTGAGTACCATGCACGAATCCGACGACATTAACCCATGTTATGAACAAATTCAAGATTAACGGAAGTATTGCAATTATTCGTGGATACTAAATAAGGATCAGCAATATGGCACAGTGCATTAATTATACTTGGAAAGCCACATGTTGAAAACATCCACTTGCTAATTAATGCACTCAATGCGACACAAAAAACCGCTGTTGATGAGTTAGGCAAATGTTTTTGTGACAAGAGAGGCAAATGTGGCTCTAGAATATTAGTTAAGTCAGTGAACGATGCTCGTTTAAATCGAAATCGTTGGAGTTGACGTAAGTGATCGATCTTTTCAAAATGTAGCAATTCCATTACTCCGGAAAAAAGCAGTGCGTTGGAGTAAATATGAGTAATTTGGAAAATTGAATAACCTACAACTACACACATCATATAAGTATTTATCCTATTTGGCATATTTGTAATTGCGTGTCCTTTTATTTGTTAAAAGCAAAAACTCACTTGATTTTGTAAGAAGGTATTATAAACTTTGAAAAAATGAGGAAGCATTTTTGCTGAACATTTTAAAAGAATGAAATCCAAGATGGCATTCAAAATGGCGCTAATCACTAATAATGCAATATATTCACGAGAACATGTTATAAAATTACAATAAAGTGTCTAGATATATATTTTCTGATTCACGAAATCTAATGAAATCATTAAAGTATCATAATCTTTAAAAAATAGGCTGGCATTTTTTCTGAACATTTTAAAGAAATGAAATCCAAGATGGCGTCCAAATTAACAACCAAACAAAAATATTTCCATTTTTCAAGAGTTCATGTTATAAAAATTACAAATAAGGTGTGTAATGAAATGATCAAATTTAACAATAAAACAAAACACGAAATTGCAAATATTGAGAAAAGAATATTTATATTTTAACAAAATAGAAACCGGTATTAGGTATATTTAATTTATTATAAATTAGTAAATGTCATGGTAACAAAGAAATAAGAGGTCATAATATGCATAGTTAAAGTAACTAACATTGTCAGAGTATAAGACCTCAATCTTCACCATCTTAATTTATCTCTAGTTGGACATTTTTATTGTTGCAGCTAAAAACCAAGCATCTACAAGGTTCCGTACATGGGATATTGTTTTTGCGACAGCTACATCTTTCTTCGCGTCCACGCTTGTACCCACACTTTATGAGGTTCAGTACTGCTTCAGGAACTAAGGGATAAACACTAGAACGGCGGGAGAATCGTTACTACTACAAGCGCGGAGAGCGAATATTGACGCAAATAAAAAAAATTAGGTTTTAAACTAATTTTTTGGATTCATAACGAATTTATAATGCATACAAAATAATAGAGTGTAGTTCTATAAATAATTTTAGTGTATAATAATGTATTTGAATATATATATGTATATGCAGTGTAAGCAGAATAAGGAGTATAATTCGTTTTTTAGTATTTCATAATTTATTGACCATTCGCAATATATAAATTAATTCAAAAGCAATATATGAT
>JAUZND010020706.1:15028-25601 GCA_034780555.1 Coelogynopora nodosa | reverse complement strand
AGTGCGTCAAGGTCACCGGGGTGGGGGTATGACTCATCAAAAAAAATATTTTTTTTTTGCGTGGGCGGAGGGGGGGGGTATGACTCATCAAAAAAAAAAGTTTTTTTTGCGTGGGCGGAGGGGGGGGGGTGACGTGGACCTCTTCCTTCTATACTACTTACACCTTTTTTGCGGTTGAAAAACAAATACTAGACGGATAAAAATTCGAACCCGGAATTTCCGAATCCTAATGGACAATGTTAAATCAGAGAGACCTGAAAGAAAAATTGCTCTGGCATATAGGCAGATAGTTTTCAAGATTTGAAATCGAGTGAGACCGTAATGGCGGGAGAGGGACAACTGCGTGAATAAAGAGGATGATACACATTCTTCTGGAAATGACTGAAAGAAGAATTTATGGAGTAGTCTTTGCTACCCAAGATACCCCCGTCTCTCGATGCTATCAATACTTTATGTTGGCATCAACGAACGAGTTATTATTCTTCGCTTATAACTTTCTATCTAACAAGACGTAACATTATTAGTGCTTATATACCACATTTCTGGATGCTGATGACACGGTGAAAGAATCAATCTATAGTCTCAAATGGAAATTTCACCCTCTCTGCCTGCCATCCGTCGAACAGATAAGTAAACAATAATATAAATTAAAAAACGTGAATTTAATTTTAAAATGGACAACATAGAAATTGAAATTGTAGTATAATTTTTTTATTGATTTTAGAACTTTATTAAAAATTTAAATGTTAAACCTGTTTCAATCATGTACTATATATTTTTTTAAAACTTTGATATTGGTCTCTAAAAAACTGTTAATACCTTTAAAATTCGTTTATGCGTACTAATTATAAGCATAACAACCGCATTTAAATAATTGAAAAAAAATTGACTATAAATAAATGTTATTAACTGAATAATAAAGTGTAAAAATAAATAAATAAAATCCTGATGCAGCACAAAATAGGCGATATTGCCATCATGCGCACTCGAATATGCTTAAAAAATTAGAAAGATTACATATTTTATTGTGATGGTGTCTTCTACCTGCTACACATATTGAGAGGCTTGTTTGAATAAAATGCTATAAATAAATAGCTAAAATGAAATAATAAAAATATAAATAAATTACAATGATTTGAAAAACTTCGAAATATGAACAAAGCGATCTTGTAATTTATTTTATATAAGCGACGCGCACTTAAATAATCGAACTTTGATGAACTACAAATCTAGGTGATAAAGTGATCTGTCTTAAGAGAGATACCAAGATGAGAGCTAATTAATAAATTTGCAGGATCGGATAAAACAGTTAAAGTGGAAGTAAAAATATTTTAGTTAGGAGAAATAGAGAAATCGAATCTATTCTAAAAAAGTGTTTTCTATAATGTTTACAAGATGTTATAGTGGAAAGGAGATGGTGTATAAACAAGATTTCTAAAGGAAAGAAAGTCAAGAATTTTCAACTTTTCTCCATGTATAGGTGTAGTAAGAGCAATTCATTTAAATATTTGATATCACATATTTTATTGCTCTGCGTTTTAATTAACTTTCATTTTATATACCAAAAGGACATGCTATGTTGTTGCATACTATATATTTGTTTATTGTTTATTGTTTATTGTTTAATAATATAAAAATGACATAAATTAAGTTGATACAAATAATGCTAGAAAGATGATGAATTGAAATAATTTTAAAAATATTTACAATTAATAAAAACAGTTTCTAAATGTTAATGATGATGTGATTGAATTTTCATTTTATTCCATTTCAACTATATAGGAACAAACATAACCAGAATCAAAGAATTACAAAATATTTATGAAAAATAAGGGTTGAAAAATCTTTGTTATTACTTTTCTCTGTTTTATGAAATCGTGATGAAACAACTCAAAAAGTGTTTCATTGATCAAAATAGCTTTTTTAAACTGATATAACTACGACTCTAAAATTGAAAAAGGAAAATTCAAAACAACTAGATAAACTATATTGTTTTATTGTTAAAAAGAAAAATAATATCTGTTACATAACTATATTGTTTTAGGTTATATAATGATTTTTTTAAAAGGTTATCTAGTTCATTATAAATTTCACAATTAATTCGGAAGTTATAGAGATTTAAAAATGTGGAACTATATCTTCTTCAATTCTAGTCGCAAATATTTATAACCGTCGAATATATAGGTGCGCGTGGATGGTTGTATATAGTTATATTATTATACAGAATCCACTCTTCCTATACTACTGACATGGATGGTTGTATATAGTTATATTATTAAACTGAATAAATCATCAATATGAAACATTTCAAGAACAACAGATAGTATATTACCGCACTTGAGAAAGACTTAATGCATTTAAATAAGTAGGTGTGACGAATGGTACACTATAGTGAATGCAGAATTCTTACACAAGTTGAATAAAATAATAAAACCCTTTCAGGAAAATGGAAAATACAATTACGTTTAATTAATTAAGTCTATATTCGTGTCGACTGACCCTCCTACGTAGTTATAATGTATGATTAAATATATATGATCCGAAGATGTAGTTAATTAATTAAAAATCTTTCAGTCTTTCTTCGTTTTCCTGAAAGGGTTTTATGATAATACATATGATGACCTACAGTAATACTAACTCACATTTATTTCATAGACATAACATTATTATATTATATATACCTACTTCACTCATTTTGTACCAAAACATTATTCATATATGTTTTTAATTTATACAAGTTACACTTTTTCTCAATACAATAGAACTAAATGAGTAAACATAATTTTCACACTGAAATACCGGATTTTGGATGCACGCAACATTTTATATTGATGTTTATCATTGTTTGTTGTATCGTAAATGAAATATTTATAGAGTTGAGTCATATTTTATAAATTTTATTTTTGAATTTAATGGGTTATAAGAAGCCAATTTTCTTTAGAATATCTGATTCATCCTTTCTAGACTTTTAACAAATGTTCAAATATTAGTCGCTTTTATTTATTTTGTACTAAGTTTTAAATAATAATATAAAATTTTAATTATAATCTTTGTTC
This sequence comes from Coelogynopora nodosa, assembly GCA_034780555.1. Classification (NCBI taxonomy): domain Eukaryota; kingdom Metazoa; phylum Platyhelminthes; order Proseriata; family Coelogynoporidae; genus Coelogynopora; species Coelogynopora nodosa. Next base: position 22,545 of record JAUZND010020706.1, on the reverse strand, counting down.
ACACTTATAAAAAGAATGCTGGTTGCTACGAAGGTGTATATTGTAAGCTTTATATACATTGTATAATTGCAATATGAATAATCTTTCACATATTAAACATATCGTTTTGTACTATGTCTTAAATAATAAAATAAAATTTTAATTATAATCTTTGTTCACACTTATAAAAATAATGCTGGTTGCTACGAAAGTCTATATTGTTACTTTTATTGAATTGCAATATGAATAATCTTTTTCATACTAACCAGACATAGAATAATACATCAAAATACAATGAAATAATTCAACAATAGAAAACATATATGATTGAACTATTTAACACGTATAAATGATTCTTTATATTGAAACACTATGAAAATGTTTTATTATAAAAATTGTTTTGTTGAACAATTGTTTTAATTAATTTTAACCCGCATGGCTGAAATCGGGAAGTAAACTCATTTTAAATTAATTTGGATCAATATTTTAATCAATTTTAATCAATTACACTCAAATTAACATTCAAAGAAAATAGTATAATAATAATATAAATAGATGGGACAAATACAGGCTCAACAAAATATTATATTTAATGCGAATAATTGCGGGAGGCAGCGTGTGAGTTAGTACCATGTGGAGGCAGCATGTGAGTTAGTACCATGTGGTGGCAGCATGTGAGTTAGTACCATGTGGTGGCAGCATGTGAGTTAGTACCATGTGGAGGTAGCATGTGAGTTAGTACCATGTGGAGGCATGTGAGTTAGTACCATGTGGAGGTAGCATGTGAGTTAGCACAATGTGGCAGCATGTGATGAGTTAGTACCATGTGGAGGTAGCATGTGAGTTAATGACGACAATTAATCATAGCGACAAAAATATATCATGCTAAAAACCTTACTTTACATTTTGATATCGTGGTCTGTATTAGGCTGATAACTCAAATTACACGTTTTAAAAAGTATTTTTTGATATAATTAATTTTGATTGACTGAGTTTTATGTTCAGTAATTTGGACTATCGCTGTATTGTTTAGTCATATATTCTACATTGTATATTTACTGCATGAAACTTTCAATGAAATCAGCTAGATGGTTTAATAATTAAATTTGGTAAAACCTGTCATATGTCAATATCTTTCACTTAATTTGATCTCTTCTGGATGTGGTAGATCAAATATTATGTTGACTTTGCTTTTAACAGCGGCAAATACATAACGGCATTCCAGTTTAACACCACTGCATTTTGCCAGAGAAAATTAATTTTAATATAGGTGTAAAGATAAAAATAAAGAAACTTGTAAAAATAATTTTTTATTTAATCTATAATTATGCCTCCTATACAACAGACAGACCTGTCACTATCAGAAAGGGTAAACAAGCACCCGATATTCTTCAACATAACCCAGATTGATGAGTATAAAATGAACGAAGTTGTAGTTAGTAGTTAGTGCACTTTGTAACTAGGAAGTGTGGCAATCTGGGTAAACACATATTTGTTTGAATAAGAAGCATTTATTTTGTGTTCAAACCTCATGTTTGCCTTGTTTGCCTCATGGTGCGTTAATTATTTTGTCAAAATCTGGGTGATATTTTCTAAAATCAATTTTGACATTTTAATGATTTATATACATTAACAGAGTAGTAAAAAATAGGTATGTAGTTTCGTTACTATAACAAATTACCCAAAATATGACAAAATGCTCTATAATTAAACAGACCATATCAAAAATTGTAAAGATAAAAAAAATGTTCATTATATCTAAATTAGTTAAATTACTGAACAGAACATGATTATATTACATTATTAAAAAAGGAAACACAGGTTTTCATGAAAAACGGCGTTTGTTTAAAATATAAATATATAAATTCGCATATTTGTTTTCTTTTTATGTGCTTATTGTAAATGTGTGAGACGAAAAATTTATATACCTCTTTCAAATTAAAAGTTAAAAAAATTACTTTTTTTTTTTTTTTCGTTTTTATTTACGTTTTCAGTAAGATTGTTATACTTTTTATTTGATCTATTTGCTGTTAATATACATATTTGATAGTTTCTACAAGCCTAAGGTAAATACACACCGGAGAAGGTTTGTACCTTTAAAACACACTGATGAAATTTGGTCAAATACTCTTAATACACACTGTCATCGTAGTACAGTATAGTCATCGACTGAACTGTCTTATAGTTACAATAGGCCTGTGTTGGTTCTTAGCATATTATAAACATCCATGATGTGGGGATTTTTCAGAAATTGTGTCTATGCCTTTTTTGGTCTAAATAAATTAAATAAATTGTTATATGTTTAGGTAAAAAAAAATGTATGTAATTTTTGAAAGTTAAATTCATTATTGATTATTGCCATGTGCCGCTTTTGTCCCAATAATTGTCAGATTTAGTGAATATATATTCTGTTTGTACGTATACCTGTCTACATTGAAAATCCAAAGATATCGATATCGATGATTCCTAAAGTGTCATAGAGCTTTCTTTTCTAGGGTTTGAATAAGGCCGGTCATTACATTGGATAATAATACTAAGCATATCTCCAGTCAAAAAGTACCCGATTGAGTCTAAATTCGAAATATGCCCAATAAATTTCCATAACCGCTAATATTCAAGTTCTTGTGTTAGAATACTTCTCAATCGGATATATAATAAAGATTAATAGGGTTAATAAGAGGAGTAAAACCAATACTAAATTATTGTCTAATCATCTATTGATAATATTTAAGCAAAATTTAAATAAGGTAAGATCTTTCAGAAAATTAGTTTTTTGATAAATTATTATTTCTAGGTGATTTTAAATTATTAATTTTTTTTTACTTAAAATGTTTTAACACGTTTTTATTATGCATAATATATATCAAGAACCTGATTTTTTTTATCTATTTGGTGTTTTCTTTGCTCAGATTGTAGGCTAGGCAATATTGGTACATTTAAAATTATTCATTGACGTCATATCTGAGAGGCAATATCCTTCATACACAATAACAGCAAAGCTTTATAAATATCCAAGTGAACTGAGAAAAGGTATAGTTCAACTCAAATGATAATAAAATATATGTTTTTATATACAAGGTTTTGAAGCAGCTATAGTAGGTAATTAAATTAAAAACCACCCATACATACCATGTCAGTGGAAACTTCGATTTATTACTAAAATTGTGAGAATCTTAAATTTTATGTATGATATAGATTAATCTATAATGTCTTGGTAAGACTTTGTGAAGATATATACAATATATATAATAGTATATTATATATATAAATAATAATAATATATTAAAAATATATTTTTTGAAAAGGTTTTAAAAAAAAAGTTAAAAAAAAAATATATATATATATATACAATACTTAAGTAAGTAAAAAATAGCTAAAAACTTTGTAGACCTAAAGTATTCAAATTTAAATTAACCATGAAAAAATATAACATAATCGAAAACTAAATAATACCTCATTATTCTATATCTTCAGGGGGTTTGTTTGTGTTGCTAAAATATCAAACATAATTGTAATAATAGGTTTAACGAAATAAACTTGTGGATGCGAATAATTAAAAATAGTAAACAAGTTTTAAATTGGTCGACATTTCAGGAATATAATTCGCTTTATTAAGACATAAAATTTACAATAAAATACAAATTATAAAATTATATTTATAAAATTATAAAATTATATTTATAAAATTATAAAACATTATTTATAAAATTATAAAATTATATTTATAAAATTATAAAACAATATTTATAAAATTATATTTATAAAATTATAAAATAGTATTTGTAAAATTATAAATTTATAAAATTATATTTATAAAATTATAAAATAATATTTATAAAACTATAAAAATGTTATTAATAAAAATATAAAATTATATTTATATAATTATAAAATAATATTTATAAAATAATATTTACAAAATTATAAAATTATATTTATAAAAGTATAAAATAATATTTATAAAATTATAAAATAATTTTTATAAAATTGTAAAATTATATTTATAAAATTATAAAAGAATATTTATAAAATTATATTTATTAGATTATAAGATACCAACTGGTCTTAACTTAAATATGGACAAATTGAGTTTATTTCATGGAAAATTTTAATTCACAGTGTAAAAAGTTATTTATTATTGATATCAGTTAAATGTAATTTAGGCCATACTACAATCAATTTTTTCCATATATTAATATTTTCAAAACAAATTTCAAATGTATATTTGAATTAATTATAGCTTTTTATAATTGTATTTTATTGTAAATTTTATGTCTTGACACAGGAAAATATATTATTGAAACTTTGATCAATTTAAAACTTGTTTTCTGTTTTTAAACATAATTGTATATACATTACCTAACTAAACCATATAAGGAACTATTGAACAATTATGAAAAAATGAAGCTTTGCTCTTAATTACATAATGATCGTCTGAATGTTATTCATTACTTAGGGCCTATTTATAGCCTATTACCTTAGTTATTAATGTTTAAATCTACAATACAATGGTTTTTTCTGAAACTTTTTCATTCAACCTTTTATCAATTATTATTAATCTAAATATGGATAAACAATAACACTTATTTCTGCATAAATTATTCATGTAATTATTTTTATGTGATCATATATGTTTAATTGTTTGTCTCAGCAATCAATTCTTATACAAGACCGATAAACATGTAATAATTAATAGAATGGTTTTGAAAAACGTTAATGTCAATTCCATAACTATATTTTTAAATCTTCTTAGAAATTAAAAACATTCGAAGTTTATATTTGGTTTTTATAATTTTAAAATTGCACTGCAGAGTGTAATTGTTATTAAAAAAAAAATATATATATAAAAGATATTATTAAAATTATTATTAAATGAATAACCAATTAATAATAGCTTAGAATATTTATTCCCAAAACAAAATCAGCACTTTCGGCGGATTAAAAGTTATTGTTTGTTTTCTTGTATATACATCAATATAGTAAGTATTTATAAAACAAGTGTTATAAACAAGGTAACAAGCGCATGCTACTAACTTCATATATATACTAACATAGAACACAGCCATGTTTAGTCAAGTTAAACAGGTTTAGCCTACTTAGATTTTTAGATATGGTTTCCACAAACTCTCTCATGACATTTGGTTATACACCAGCTAATAGACACTTGCTAATTCCTAATGGAGGCTAGTGTATAGCAAATCATCAGAACTTGTTAAACCTCTTACATTCATACATCACAGACTCCTATGTGAATATGACGTGTAAAATTGTATTATAATCGCATTTGTCACTAAATAATTTTATTAATTTAAGTCTGTCAGGCCTTTTCGTACACCCGATAAACAGTCAAGCATTAATCAACGTGACATTATAAAAGCAATTAAACAGGAAATCATCGTAAAATTTGACACCAGCACGTTTCTCGTGGATTGTCAAATAATGAACGTATTTTGTTGCAATTAAGTTACATTTATTTTTATTCAATTAGTAGTAGACACTTCTTCGTGAACAAGTTAATTCATTCAATTTTGTAACATTGTCTCCATTCATTGCGTTGGCGAAACCAGTATTTGAGAAGGTATGGTGTTTGGAAGTTATTCGTTTTTGAGTGAAATATCACGATTTTTCATTAATTATTACACGGAGAATTTTTGCTAAAGTTTCAACTTAATCTAAAAATTAACATCTGAAGGAAAATTTATATATTTATTCCCGAATAATAAGATTTTAAAGGCCAATTTTAGCCACTATTTTGAATCCGGGGTATGATGTGAGATCAATAAAAATAATTTTATTAATTTATACACAAAATAGTCAAATACAACCTGTTATTAAGTATATAACCTATATAACTATACAACCTATATTAAGTATTTTAAGTTATGTTTAGCTATCATGTTAATAGTAGAATATATCCATAGATAACAGCTAAATTTATAGATATATTGTTATTCCACATTAGACCTATATCTTAAAGTTCTAGAATATGTTTATGTTTTTAAAAAAGTCTCTGTTAGAAACACGGCGACTTTTGTTATGTTGCTGAGTATATGCAATAGATTAACTATTTAATGAAATATATTTGCTTTGATGAATTATTTCCGAGTTCGATGTATTTTTGACCTAATGCTCTGCTGGACTTTATGTGAAGTAAACATGCAAGTTGCGCGGACATTAAGTTGTCAAAATTAATCTTTTGTCTCTTTAATAATCTATTGATCGTGATCTATGCTCATGCCTTCACTTCTCTTATAATCTATAAAACTGCAATCTCAATGACGGGTTCAGGGGGTGGGGGCTAAGGGAGTGCTAGCTGAACTAGGCGCTCTTTTGCTTATAGTACGTATCCTAGTGGTTTTTAGTACTTTTGGCGCCCATTAGAAATTGAGCCCCCTGTAACATAATTCTGAATCCGCCGCTGAATATAGTGTATTAATTTATTTGCATACACCACTGATGAGTAGGTTTAACCTCACAATATTAGGCTTTTATTTTATTATTGATTATCTTAATTCTAATTTACCAATATCTCCGCCATTTAATAATTTATTTAGAATTAAAACGCTATACTGGAGAACCATATTTATTTCTTAATTTAAACAACGTTATATTTAAATAATAAAATAACAAAACGAACATATATTAATTCTTTCAATTGTAATATTATAATTACATATACTGACACATTTGTACACTTCATAATATAAAATAGACCACTCTCCTTCATGTGAACATGAATTAATGTCCTGTAAAAGAAAAAAGAAAAACAAAATAGGTCAATAAATATAATTGTGAAAATTACAGTATGAAACAATTGATGTAACTTATCTAAATTTGGATACATGCAAACCTTGTCACTTAAACCTAAAACATTTTAAATTTGTTACAATTTACAACAATATGATCAACAACAAAATCCAAATTACTTTGCTACTAATAAATTCATATACTGATAAAACATGGTTTAATTGTCACCCCCTATTTCACAGGTTATATTTGTATACTTTTTTAATTAAATATATTAAAAGTAAAATGTTATAATCTTCACCCTCAGGTAATAATCTTTCAGCTATGATTTTGATTTTGTTAAAACATAATTTATGCGGAGGGCTATGTTAATTCATGGTTGGATAATTGATATTTTGTCACCGTACATTGTATATCAAAATTATTATAATAATTCGGAAAATAATTCAGTTAAAATAATAATGTAATATGTATAATAAGTGCCAACAGGTTATGGATAATAAGTGACGATAGCGGTATAGATAATATATGCAGATAACACTATGGATAATAGGTGCGGATAGCAGTATGGATAATAAATACGGACAGTAGTATGTATAAAAAGTGACTATAGCAGTATGAATAAGAAGTGACTATGGCAGTATGGATAATAAATGTAGATAACATTATGAATAATGAGTGCGGATAGTAGTATGGATAATAGGTGCGGATAGCAGTATGGATAATAGGTGCGGATAGCAGTATGGATAATAGGTGCGGATAGCAGTATGGATAATAGGTGCGGATAGCAG
>JAUZND010020706.1:0-14928 GCA_034780555.1 Coelogynopora nodosa | reverse complement strand
TATGGATAATAAATTGTAGGTGCGGATAGCAGTATAGATAATAAATACGGATAGTAGTATGTATAAGAAGTTTTTTTATAGAGTAAATTAAAAAAAAAAATTAAAATCCTTCATTTATTAAGCACTAAAAATATTTTACAAATTGTTGTATATTCATAATTTTTGTAAAAACAAGCATTTTAATATTTTACTTTTACTTTGGCCTTCCCCCAGAAATTAAAGATATTAAAACGAATTATTTATCAATTTTGATAATTAATAATATAATATACCATTATTAAAGTTAGTGTATCGATAAGTACCCTCAAGAATTTAAATCATTTTAATTATCGTATATAAAATCTATAACTTGATGTATTTGATTTATACCTTTCTTAAATCGGTCAATTATAACTTTTAACATAATTATGAATTATTTTTTTATTTAGGCATGTTGTAATACGAATTTACTGTCAAATTATTATGAGACTGAGCATTAGGTTTTGCTTGATTCACGCAATTTTTCCAATTGTCAAAATTCTTTACTATTTTGGTTTCAATATTTTAAACATTTGAGGAATTATGTTAAGAACATCGTCGATATTTTTCTGCGCAATTGATGCATTGATAACATAATTCATACTATTATAAAGAGATGTTTGACCAATATAATAGATGTACTATTATGTGTAATCTATTTGAATTAATCTCTAAATATTTTTCTAATGACCTAGTCTTATTTTAATGGTTTAAAACTTATCAATTGCTTTTAAATTTGTATACAACAAAAATTGTACTGATTATATGTGCATTTTAGGCATAGTGATTTGACAAATATTTTACTATGTTAAAACCTGTTATGAATTATTTTTATTATTATTGGGTAAAATAAATTACCATAGTGTTTGTAATCTAATGATATAATAAAATTGATTAATTTTTTTAATATTATACACATCTATGCAATATTTTTCAAAAGTTGATATGTTTAATTGTTTAATTTGTTGAGCTAGCCCAAGATGTTGTACTTAAATCACAATTTATTATATAAATGTAATATTACAGTTAGTTACGTAAATCATTGCAGCACTTAAAATTGTTTAAATATTCATTAATACATTACAATGTAGCAATCGGGATCTACCAAGAATCCCCACACTAAAGCATGTATAATAAACACAGTGTTAATCATAACGCAAATGTTGCAGGTCTTGGGGACAGGCCAGCCTCATCTCATTAAACTCGCATTGGGTGAGCCAGCCCCACTTCACCCATCAATCAATGCATTCAATGAATATAAATATCCCCTCCTAACCTCCTAACATAAAACCCTCCTAACATAAAAATGCTTGAATATTCTCCCCGAATATACTTAAAACCCTCAAATGCCTCCCCGGTAAGAATGAATGCTTAAATATTAATATTTAAAACAATTAAAAAATCTAAATAACTAATATTATATTGTGTATGGCCACAATTAAAGTAAGTTGCTGAAGTGGTGGATATTAAACGGCTGCTAATATTAAACACTGCACCAGTCTATAATTGTAAAGCACTTCCCCTATTATAGCATTGTATCAGAATAAATAAATAAATTAATAAATTGATTTGAATATCGCTTGATAATTAGCCCAACCTCCAAGTCAAAGTCGTTTAGAAAATTGAACGTCCTATATTATGTGTTATATGACAGGGCATTTCTAGACAATCAAAAGGATGACTGTAAGCTATTTACAGCTACACATTAAAGAGTATAATAATCACAACCATTACTTTAACAGTTAATCACTCAGAAATTGTGCGGGGAATATTCTAAATTGTTGTATAGAATTGAATGTGCAATCTCAATTATTTTTTCTCCATCCATGCATAAACTGCATGTGTCCATAACGTGCCCATGTTATAACATGTTATTACGTGTTCATGTAGTTTACATTGATTATCACAGCATTATCAATACAATTATGTGGCAAAGCAAACCACCATATCGTTCCCCTGTTTGCTGTTGTGACATAATGGTAGTTATAAGCATAGTGACTTTACTGACATATAAAAAAAATCGGAATTCAAAGATTTAAGCAAATTTTAATCATTATAATGATTATAATGGAAAACTGCAAACACTAAATATATGTAAATAATATATTTTTATTTTTTAATATCCACTCTGAAAAATGTATAACCTCACAATGATTACAGTATATACCACAAAATCTCGAACAGCATTATTGTACACACTATCTAAGATACTTAAACAATAATTAAAACTTATGGTATAGACCCATCTTTTCAGGAAATGAAAGACGTGCAGATTTTATTTTTTTCTGCAATTTAAATATAACATCTATTGTCAAAAGACACAAGAGATTTCAAAAATAAGAAATTTCATCTATTTGCTTTACCGGTTAATTTCTTATTGGTCACTATGAACGTAGCTTCGCTTTATACAAATATAGACCTCAAGATACCTATTTTTATAATTATAAATCAATTGAAAACAATGAGACCATAATTCTGAATTTAAATATATTTGCAGACTTCCCATTCTAATATTGAACTACAAATGCTTTCGCTTAACCCTTCGTACGCGGAGGGGGGACTAGCCAATTTTTTAAAAAGAAATTAAGTTTTTTATTGAACTATATAACGTATGACTCTGATTTTTTAACTCAGTGGCTAAAATACTTTTACCTAACTGAAAAATATAAAAAATATAATTCGTAATATATTTTTACATCCCAGAAAAAATTGTGTTACTAGTGATCTATTTTATACCCCCCCTCTGGGTTTTCATACTTTCCAATGATATTAAGAGCTAAAACTTGCAACTTTAATAGAAAAAAGAAGTTTATCGTAAATGTTATACATATAACTTAAAGAATAAAATTATTTATTAAAATAGCCAGCAATTTTAACAAATAATTTTACCAAAAGCTGCTTCATGTTGCTAAATGTTGTTAATAAAAACACATTTTGCATTGAAAAGTTAATAACATTAGATAAATTGGACAGGAAGAAATTCAGCTGAGTGAGTGGAAGACTATAAATCCGACATACATAAAAAAACTTTTAAAATCCCAATTGAAGACTCACTTAAGTATCTGTTATAACTAAAACGATAAGTGACGACCATTGACCATGAAAAAGATCACTGTGTATCCCGCCTATCATTCAGTATCTCGCTTATTATTATGTATCACGTCTATCACCCCGTATACCGCAAAAATATTTACATCCAACGTGCATGAATAAAGGTAATAGGGATTTTTCAAAAATAATTTTAAAATGCATATTGATTTTAATAGATTTAACTACCCCAATGTAATTAATTAATTTATTTTATTTCTTAGTTAAATTTTATTTATTTGAAATAATCTACAAAATAATTCCTCAATTTTTGTATATATTCTTAACTTAGAATCGTCATAATTTTACTAAATGAATTATTACTGGAAAAAGATAACATCTTTGTAATTCCGTATTACCTGCTCATAGTTTACGTACCCGTTCAAGAAAGGACTAGAACAATAATCACTATATCAATGGGTATGGACAATAACTTAAAAACATTTAATAATAATTCAACTTTAAAAGTTAATGAATAAAACAAAATAATTCAATATTGTTTTAAAAAAAACATGCAACCGGGTTCAAGCAAGTCACCTGATCAGGGGTCTATAAACCAATAAACCTTACTAGGGGTCTATAAACCAATAAACCTGATCAGGGGTCTATAAACCAATAAACCTGATCAGGGGTCTATAAACCAATAAACCTTACCAGGGGTCTATAAACCGATAAACCAAATTATCACTATTAGGAATGTTAGGGTAACCTTTTGGATTCATTACATGTTTTTAATTAGAATATAATTATTAAAAAAACAGTTCTAAGAGTGATATTTTGGTTTATCGGCCTCATGAGCGTGTCATGTTGTAGACTCAATTACTTATTTTTCAGTACAATACTTTATATGATGAAATAATAATATTCTTGTTAGAAACTATACACGACTTAATTTAAGGGCGCTTTTATATTTATATTTAAATTTATAGATATAATATATGATATATATTTATTGAATATATTGTTAAATACATATATATATATATTTGTTCTTCATACATTCTTGATTCCGTATACCGCGTATCGCAATTTAGTAACATAAGGTTGTAATGAGATTTCCCGATCACTGATCACTGAGCCCGATCACAGAGCCCGATCACTGATTGTTATGTATTTTTTATTAAGTAGGGATGTTTTGTTATGTGATATTTTAAAATAATACTATGTTTGAAAAATTACAATTCGCAAAATAAAAATGTTGTTTATTTTATGTTATTTCTTTTCTTTACTCGTACGTAAGTTAGTGTTATTATAGTTATATCACTATGAAATTATTTATTTTTGTAGTTTTAACCGGTTAACAAAAAATCCATTAAATTGAGGGAAATTATTCTGATATTCAACTACTTTCAATGTCTTTAAAACATTATGTTGTCTTTAGCTGTATATATATATATATATCATAAACTTTTATTTAAATATTTATGCATTTTAATAACAATTATTTTCAATAAGAATTGTTATGAAATTATATATAGATTTAATACATATACTTAGGATTTTAATTAGAACATAATAATGTTGTTGTAATAATTTTAAGCTATTGATTATCTTGATTTAATTTATATTGATTGTATTTTAATTGAGTAGTTGTTTTATGTTATTTTTTCAACATTTATTTTGGATATTTAATTTATCCAAGATGCAGTAAATTCATTGTTTTAAATGGTTACATGAACGTATTATGTGAAATCTTGTCACTAGATATGTTGTCACGTTTGCATAGTAGAAAATAAATTATTCCAATCACTAAAAATTACATATCCAGTATGTGGTAGTTAGTACCAATCGTATTGGATTTTAATAAATGTTTTTCGAAATCAAATAATATATATTTCTAGCATTTTTTATCTGTAATTCCATTATAACTACGTGATAACGACGAATAATTATGGAGTAGCATGTATTTATCAATAAATTGTGTTTTGCTGTTCATGAAGTACATTATATACAGTAAGTACCAGTTGCTTTATTTGTAACATGTAATTTGTAATGAAAATGTCTAATTTAATAAAATAATTATAATGTACAATTTCAAAACTTTGCCGATCATTTTTCTTTACCTCCAATATAACGCAACGTGACTATATGATATAATGATATGGAAATAGTATAAAATTATCTCTTTATATCTGTATACGTGTCTAAATATTAAAAAATGTGAGACTATGTGAGTAAAATTAATATGCAAAATATGCCCGCGAATAAGCAGGATTAAATTCTAAAGCTCTCAATAAACACTGTTAGCCTCTAAAATATTTACAACACAATTATAGACACAAGAAACGAAATATCCAACAAACATCCCGAATATTCGATTAAGTTCGTATTCCGTCTGCCTTGATAAATTGGAAAAACCCAATTTTATTTTACATTTTTAATACTCACTATCAACATATTTCTATATTTTCCCCGGTGTATTTATTCAACTATAATTATGTAGTTATCCGACAAATGCATCTCCATATTTCTTATTGATTGCGACAGCCTAAAGTAAAATGTTAAAAGTGATGTTGTTGAATACTATCTCTTAAAGTCATTACTATTTAACAGAATTGTTTGCATAATTCCATAATTAAAACAAACGATGAGTACGCATACAATACGTCAAATTATTATAATTACAATTTATATATCTGTAAGCTTAAACACCAAACACAAAAAATTCAGGTTTTATCAAACTTACTTCAATATTGTTACTTACTGTTTTGATATATTTATTTCGGGCCTAAATGTGCTAAAAAATAAAAAATAAATATACTTAAATATTTGCATAATATATTGTCTGTTAACAATTGTCGTCATAGCGAATCAGGGGCCGATTCAGGGGGGTCGGTTGACCCCCCTACGGGTGTCAGTTAGCGCCTCTATGAGGTAGTGTTGAGCCTTTATAGTAATTAAAACAGTGGTGTATAATCCTTAAAATTTTATATAATTTGAATGCAATTTGCGCCTCTTGGATGTTGTGCATCTACTAAATTAAATGTCTGGATTGGCGCCTGCGAATATGCAAATTGACGCCTACCTAAAGTTGTTTAAAAATCGCCGTATACTGTTATATCCATATTGTTTGCATTAATTTTCGCTTTCATTGTCATATTTAACTATATATATACATAATTCAATGCCCATGTCTATTAGACCATAATTTTTTGGAAAAAAATTGTTTTAGTTTTGCTCAATTATATTTCTTCAGCTTTCCCTGTCTATTTGACTGACATTCGTTAAATTCCTATAAATGCATAATTTACATTTGTTGTTAAAGTTTAACTCTAATTCGATAGTGCTGCTGAGGCGTTAATTTTAATTAAATAAGCGGCTTATTAACTTATAGAAAACGATGACAGAAACCGTTCATTATTTCCAGGTTGATACAAATGTTAGTGTACAGTTTTTTGTAAAAAACAAATATAGATAAACTTTAAATATATTGCTATCTGTAAATGTAAAAGAAAACAAGCTATTATCTTTAGAATCAGATTATCATGAATCAATAAAAATCAATCGACACTAATAGAGATTTTCTGCATAAACTTATAACGGATGTAATTAAGTTAACATAAAAACCGGTTTTGTCAAATTGACAAATTAAAATTAACGAAAAATGATTAATTAATTAAATATAGAACAAAAATGCCGATAGAACATAATATCGTAAACAGACTCTGCTGTTAAAAGTTCTGTTGACGCGTTTTTAATATTATTTTTAGAAAAATACAAAAATATTTGTTTTAAATGTTTTTATGATAAATAAATTAAATATGAAAGCGAATTACTTTCAAGTAATGATGTATTCACACGTTTAAATATTTCTCTTCGGGAAAGATTTATTAAAATTTCATTTCGGCCATTGCATAATTTTAAATATATTTACATATTATATCCCAATTATATCTATATATGTAATCCACATTTGTTAAAAAACACAACATAAATAATACATATCTAATTTTTAAAGAATTCTTCAAATAAGGGTAACCTTACTATTTGTACAATTATACAGTTACAAAAACGAAATATAATATCATATTAGGAAAAAAATAACTTCGTCATTGAATGAAAGATTACCTATTGAGACAGTCTCGTTTTGCAACGATATAGAGTTGGCTCAGTAGGAACTATATTTTATGGGGATAATTCAAGTGACATTTCCTCTCTTTGAAACTAGATTTGAGACCGCCATTGATAAAATTTAGTTTAAGTGCCGTCTTTTTCGAATATATTTTTGAATACCCCCTTGATTTGTTAAAATTAAAATAGTATTTTCTAAAAACAATTTCTCAACAAAAATAACACTGTTACTTTGCCTTAACTTATTTCTTTTAAAATTTATTTATTTGTATTGTTAAAAGAACTTCAGTGATATATTATTAGAACAATAAGTGAAAGTTTCATCAAATGGTGTTACAGAAATCGATTTCAAATGACTAGATCCGGTTTTTTTAAAATCTATAAATAAATTAAATATGTTGAAGCTCAAAAATAATAGCGCAATGCAGTAAATTTTAATGATGATTACCAAGATGTACAAAAACGTACTAACATGAACAGAAACTTGCTCTACCAACGTGATGATTACTGACATGTACGGAACCGTTATTTCACCATTATTTTCCACATTGATGATATTAAATAATTCTGAATGTAGTTAATAAAATGGTAGGATTAATAAATTAAATAATGTGTTAATGAAACAGTATTTCGAAATCGCTATGTTTATCGTAATATTTCATATGCCTTAAATCGCAAGTATCAGGCGAAATAACGTATTTGTGTCTTATTTTTGTAAACTCAACAAAAACCTTGAATGTAACAATTAACTTGTCCGGATAAGTATATAATAATGGATACTTTGTAAATGTTAAAAATATAATAATGATTGTAAAAATGTTTTAGTATTAATATAAATTAAAATTTTATTTACTGAATTTAAAAATCTAAATATATAATTAGCGTTTATAATATTGTACTATAACTGAGCGCAATTTATTATAGTGCATTTATTAAAAGATTTTTTTTATTAATTCATTATTTATGAGACAAAATTTTAGATAAATTTATATTTTAATAATTTATGAATAGTATTTATTAATTTACTTGAGTTATATCAATTTTTTTAAACTATATATATATATAATGTAACGAAAAGGTTTTGTTTAAGAATATATTTTAAAATGATGTAATTATTCATTTGTTATATATGTTACCGGCCGGCAATCTGTAAAATCCGTCAATGTGCAAAATGTTTAGGCAATTTGAAATATGCCGGATGCACCAGGCAATCTGTAAAAATGTTTCATATTTTACAGATTACATATCTCGCATAAATTCGTTAATTTAATATTTACCATTTAAAATTTTAAAAAGAATGAATATTTTCATAAAGTATATAATTACAATATTCTATAATGTTGTATACCATAATAATGTTGATTTTTAACTGGATTCACCAAAACTTTATATGTATCTAAGTAATTATTAAATACTAGATAAAATATCTCATAACCTATATCATATTCATATAGCGAAACTGCAGATTATATATAATGCCTAATCAATAATAAATCCAGATTACATGTAATGGCAAATCAATTATTTATATACATTACGTGTAATGGGAAATACGAAAATGCCAGAAATGCCAGAAATGACACTAAATGATTTATTATTTAAATAAATAAATGGCAAATACATAATTAAGTTAGATTAAACGCCATACAAGTACTTTGCTGTGATTAGAACACATTTGTGCCACTTTGTGTTGAGCCGTGTTGCCTTTATCAAGGAAACGTATTCTCTATATCTAGACTATACAGCATGTACATATATTTTTATTAATATTAATTTATAATATTTATTTTAATTATTATAATTTATTATATAATAAATATTTTTGGGTAAAAGTATATAATGCAAGCCACTGCAGTGATATTGAGCTAAAGATTTCGTTTTAACTCCACCACCCATCGCCAACTCCAACCCCATCCCCTAACTCTACCCCCATCCACCGACTCGACCCCCATCCCCTGACTTCACCCCATCCCTTAACTCTACCCCCATCCCAAATCCATCCCCATTCTCAACTCCACCCCCCTCCACCTACTCGACCCCCATCACCTGACTCCACCCCATCCCCATAAGACGCGACTACTTTTAATTTGGCGCAATTGTTATCTAAAAGTGAGATGTAAATGTATGATTATGACTTGTGACAAACAAATTATAACCCTTATTTTCGTAACTTAATGAACGGTCAGCCAAAATTAATTACAGAATATTTTTATATAATAATTATATAAAACATTTGAAAATTGTGATGTTAAGCTTTTACTATTTAAAAAAATTATTTACTTAGCAACAAAAGATATTTTCAATGCCTGATTACTATAGCAATTAGTCTAAAATCTTTTTTAATATATATTTTAAACAATTAAATATTATTTTGACCAAAGTGAACTAAAAATATTGTATGCCTATATTTATAATATAATACTTTTTTGAATAATAATTTGAATAAATTTACTCTCAAGTTAGCTTACAAATCGACCATTGCTTGTTTGTTATGAAATTGGAAAGTTGTAAGAGCTAAAATAGAATCGAGAAAGAGTCGGGTATAGCCTATGGTTAAGCCTCGGTTAAGCCTATGAGTTCAACTTATAGTTTACAATGGTTTTTTATTTGGCTGGCATGACTTTCCATTTGTGGGTGTTCTAAGGCTTGTGCATTGAGTTCAGGCATTGTTTGGAATTGTGGAATTGTTATATTAACTTTATTGGAATAGTTTACCTTTTTTAGATAGTATGATAATTATAACATTTTAATAGAACCTTTAAATCTTCACAACATCTTCAATTATTTTTTTATTTAGACCATTTTTAAGCACAACTTTTGCTACAATTTTTTATTTCGTTTTTCTTATAGCTGGTGAAATAGACTTTAACCATATATATATGCATTACTATTATAAATATTATAAAACATTAATATTAAGAACAATAATTTAAGGCGTTCATTATTGATTAACAAAACATGCTTTCAACACTGAGAGAATTCATATACCTAATACCTAAACGCTCAACCACTCCTAAAAAAAAGATTACAAATTTTAGAACGTGGATAAGGTATAAAAACTTTGGTTTAGATAAGTACGCTATACTATATATATATATATATATATATACTATGGTTATACCCGACTTAATTGGTGTTTCTTCTTGGGTGTCTAGACATTTCAGCTGACAAATTTGTTATAAACAAATCACTGAAAATCACATTTTAAGGATAACATTTATTTGGAACTGTATATTCTAACGCGTTTAACAATTATTCATCATTTGAATAATATCCCCTTTTCCATTAACATGTTCTGCAATTATGTAGTTTATCTGTGTAACCTTGTCCCACAACAAACAATAAATTAATCATATATATTAATAATTTGATTTTTAAATGTTTTAATATATTATATGTGTGTTACTATAATATATATTAATATGCTTAATTAAAAAAGTAAGTTAGCGTGATATAAATTAAAATTGAACCAATGAAGGTTAAAAACAGCTGCAGTATTTTTTAATATGATATGTATGCTTGGAGGTATAAGTATAGTGATATTATCATTATCATTTTTATTTATATTATTTTATTTACATTATTAATATTTACTTTTATTATGTCATCAACAAATACTATTTTCTTTATACAAAAAGAAGCGAACAATATTTTAGATTAGAAATAATAAAATTGCTCTTTCTGAATTCTGAAAATGATATTTAATTAATATCTATAAATTGGTATAAATTGTATATATATTTAACTAATTAAGACACATAATATCAAATGCGGACAAAAATTAGTATATTACAAGGATTACATCTTTTTGTATAGAAAATGTACAAAAACACGAAATGATATTTAAATTAACTTATTATTCTTTTATGTAAACGCTGTATGTACTTCTCTGTATAGCATAAATAATGTTTCTGAAACAATTTCTGATTGGTTATTTAATTCCTCTCCCTTATTATTTCATCTACCGTCCCTTTTCCTTCCCCTTACCTAATTTTTTACAGTTTCTTTCCCATTTCCCACTATTTTCTCACTATTTATTCTCACTATTTCTCACTATTTAATTTATCCCTATTTTTGCTGCCTCCAGCACATCATTAACTTTTTTTCCTTTTCATTCTATTATCTCCACCATATTTTTTTTTAGTTTCCCCCTTTTTTCTCCTTATTGGCTCTTCTCAATCTTTCTGCCTCTTTTTTTTGTGGGACACATGTACCCACCCCACTCCTTTATTTAATATCCTTTTAACGATTAGCATCATCATAATAATTTTTACGTCTATTTTCTCTCGGCATGCCACCGCTCCATCCACGGCTTGACTTCATCATAGCCATAGATATATACATGGTCATAAATATATTCATAGTAAGTTAGAGCAAGTTGCAGTTATACATATCTTTTATCATTATCATAAATATTTAATTCCAGCTAATGTTATATAGTCTTATAACATAGATGTTAATTTATTCTATGCATACATTGATGATACTTTAAAGCATTGCATTCACGCTGTTATTCTCTAAATAAAAAACAAATAGATAATTGATATATGATACCACAAGATAAAATCATAAACATTATTAGTCCTAGATGAGATTAATACGTGTATGAGCATGCAAGATTAGAATTATTTTGAAACATATTTGTACACATACGTGTAGGATGTATTGGGATCCACAGAAACTATAGATTTGTGATATAAAATAGTGACGATTGTCTAATAATTATTCACTTTCATCTTCATAACATAAGATGTTATATCTATTGTATATTCAAATATTTGTGATGCTACACAAATACGGATGAGTTTTAAAATGGCGTTATATTTGAAGAAACTTTCCACTATTCTACACCTAATCATTATAATTACGATAATATTAAAGGTTTAACATGTAAAACAAATTTTCTGTAATATAATTTTAAATTTGAATATAAAACATTATATATTTTTTTAAATATCTGTAAGTTTCACATAAAATATTTGCACCGATTAGGTTAGATACGTATTCTGTTATTTTTTTAAAATATAACATTACAAAAATTACTGAGTTTTCTTAGTTATCTCTAAAGCCCGATATATTAAACTGATCTCATATGTTAGTTTGAGATCAGTGCAAACACACTCAATCACACTGCACATAATGACAAATCGTTCCTCATTAATAAATCATAACTTTGATTTTAAGCAGGCGAGTTGGAAGTTAGAATTAATTGTCTCAAAGAGAAACCCTTTCTGATAAATTCGGGAAAATGATATAAGAATTGCAGTGACTGACAAACACGGAATTTTTTTAATTATTGAGATAGTTTCAGAAATGTTATGGGCAAAGTGTAAATACTTTAACAAATAAAATATTAATCACTTCATGTAAAATATTAATCGTGAATTAAGAATATTAGTAAAATTTAAAAGTATTATTGTCCGTTTGTTTATGTAACTGCTTATCAGTAGGCTTACTGCCTAGGACTCATTTAGAGTTTTACAAAAACTATTGTAGATAAGAATAAAATAAATAGTTAGTGCGGTACATAAATATTAGCTGAAATTGCATAATATGTATTGTATATTACTAGTTGTGTAGGAAGTTTTAATAGTTAACATTTCTATTGTTTGACAAAATTAAAGCTTATATCTATGCAAGAAATAAGACTGAATTTACTGAAAGTGAAATTATATATATATAGCAAATGACAAGTTTCTGTTCTTTCTATTCGAAATATCCTTTTTATAAATATAAACTTCTAAAAGTTATACAATGTAAACATAAAAATATTTAATTAATTAATTAGTGGCAAACCTTTATTTCATTTTACGCACAACATTTTCAAGGCACACTTAAATAAATAATAGGGCTCTTTTATTAGATGCAATGGGCAACATTTTTCAAAATTAAAAAAAAGTACTTTCTTTCCAGTCTTTAATTTCGTTGTATTTTTTTGTTAGGTTCATTAAAAAGGGCACCAGTTTGATTTTGAATTATACGCACGTGCGTTTGTGCGTACAGCTGGCTACGTCCATGTATTATATGTTTAGTTTAATATATATTTTTATATGTTATATATACATAAATAATGCAATCCAATATATAATAAAAACATATTTTTAGTGTCGAAAATAAATGACTATTTAAACAAGCCAAACATGATATATAAATATGATTAAATAATAAATATTATTTAATTGAGTATGGAAAGTATTTGGTCAAAGGTATTAAGATGGAAATATACCCAAACGATTACATAATTTGTATTTTCTTTTTTATACAGTATATTGTTATATTTTTTCTTTCTTTCCTCTTATTTTCAATTTATTTTTTTATCTATTCCATTTTCTATTTTTTAAATATAGGTATACGATATTTACACATATAATTATATGTATATAATTGTCCATTCAAAAGATATAATGTCATAATGCATGCTATTGTGGAAAGATGATTGGGAAGTTATATATTATATGGATTTGTATGGATTGGCAACCCGCTAATGCATAACTAAAAGCTTTTCATTCTTCTAAATGGCATTTTAAGGTAAATGGATATTGTACAAGAATGTTGTCTATATACAGTTTCGGCAATTTAGCCATGTTTTGTTACATACACTTGTATGCGCATTCACTAACTAGCGTAAACTACAATAATATAAATAATTATGTTGACAAGTTCTGCTTAATTTTACTGTACTATTTTTCGCATAGAACAAAATAGTCTAGCAAAGCAATAATAAGTAGACGCATTCACCTTCGTATATGATGAGTCAGACGTATCGGTCACTATTTAATAAATATTACATTACGTAAATAATGGATATGAATAAGACGTTGATCATTTTGTATTTACATAATTATCTTTACAATAATTTCAATGTTCAATGAATATATCTACAACAGAGATACAAACAGGTTTGAATGTTGCAGGTTAAACCCCTCAAGCTCGTTAAAGAGTGATGTGTTTCTCGATATTTCGCATGGAGTGCCAGAAAATATTCATTGGAATTACTTTCAATTCGAAAATAAATTAGTGGATGGTTATGTGTTGCAAATTTGTTGTCATTTATTATAACTTTTAAACGTAGTTACAAATATTCACAGGCCGTTAGATCTAGCGACTTTGGAGGCTATTCATTGGGTTCACGTATTCCAGTATATTGATCTGGCATACGTTGGTACAAAATGGCTTTGCCATTGAAGCTGTATTGTGGACAAATTGTAGTGAGTACTGCATAGTGAGTAGTGCATACAAAGTAGTTTAGTGAGTAGTGTCCACAGTCTCTAAGTGATTATCGTCTAAATTATGAAGCAATTGTTTCTTCTAATTAATATATGGCAATATGTCTGTCGTAATTAATTTTTTCTGTTTTATTTAAAGTATTACAGACAAAAAAATGCATTAACCCCATCAACAACAAATAAATCACATAACTAAAGGTGTACATCAGGGTTACTTGTGGAAAATAATAGCAATAATGAAAAACCCTAAAACAGCATAAACAAGATAGCTGAACACAAAAAAACAAATGTTATTTTAATTCAATGTCTATTCGTTTGAAAACCCTTAAGGGTAAGTGAAAATATATGGATTTCATGTAAATTCTTAAGACACAGGTTAGTCAGAAGAAAACATTTGCAATAATTGTCGTAATTAGAAAAATAACAAATAAACAATTGAGAAAACAAGTATTTAATCAATTATTGTTTTATTCCTGCTATTTTTTAATCAATTATTGTATATTTCCTGCTATTATTGATTATAATT
>JAUZND010020695.1:0-25603 GCA_034780555.1 Coelogynopora nodosa | reverse complement strand
CATTGCATATACTTTGGTATAATAAAACATTTTATGGAAAATTATTTTTTTACAGGCGCTCAAATTCATCGATACAGTAATATTGTATCAAACATATTGTAATCAAACACATAATAATATTATGAGATGTTTAAATAAAAAATAATAAAGATATATTAATAGTTATATATTTATCTACAATTATCTATTTCTCTATTTAATACAGAATAGATGATATTGATGTCGATGTCATAATGGATGTTTTATTAATATTGACAAATATACTGAATAAACATTTGAAACGCTAATAACTAGCACAATATATGTCATGGAGTGTCAAAATTAATTAATTTAATGTCATCTAATTGCATCACTATAAATATAACAAGTCGATGAAAATGAGTATTATCTAGATAGGAAAATTTTCGCAAGGCCATTACAGAATTGACAGGCAGTAGCTACAAATGTGTAGAAAATCGACCTCACCTGCCCCCACGCTATTAATATAGGTTGTTTCGTAAAACTAATTCAACATTTATATTCACCCGTCATTTTTGCATCGACGGATTGTCGACCATAAATAAAATATATTACATTAACCATATTTTACATAATTTGTCAATTTCTACGTATTACAAGCAAACATTATATGAATAGGCCTATATTGTTTACTTTCAGATACAGTACATTTGAATATCAGTTCCTAACTTCAAAATAAGATAAATAGACAAAATAGACTATACTCACATTTTTCTGGAAAGTAAAAATTATAATATTTTCATATGTTTTTTGCTTGTAATATATGTAGATAATATTTTGATGTGTTTATGATACGTTTATTTTCTTTAAAATGTGCATTTTCATCAAAATTCACACAAAACAATAGGTTCCCCTATTCTTTAATATATAGGAAAACAAAAAATAGCTACAAAGATAGTTGGACCATGGGATTTCTTGGGACTTTT
Organism: Coelogynopora nodosa; assembly: GCA_034780555.1. NCBI lineage: Eukaryota > Metazoa > Platyhelminthes > Proseriata > Coelogynoporidae > Coelogynopora > Coelogynopora nodosa. Next base: position 24,659 of record JAUZND010020695.1, on the reverse strand, counting down.
CAGAGGTGTTAGTTAGGACCTATATCTATCATAATCAATTGTCAAATCTTTGTTAGCAATTTGTCCCGATATCCGTGGATTTAATGCCAGAATGACTACAATATAAGAAAGTCCATTGAGAGTGTCCATCAGTTAATAATTTACAATTAAATTGGTGAAACAGTTCATTTAGACAGTTTAAATTAAATCTTTCCCACAGAATTGTTTTAACAATTTAAAAAGTAAGCATTGTTTTCTTAAAATATTCTATAATAGACAATAGTCAGAATAAAAAATATTTCCTTTAATGAATGCAGGAAGAACGTTTTGTAATCAATAAATGTAAATATTTCGGGTTCATTAAATAGAGAAGCAACTAGAACACAATACGTAATGGGTAAAACTGTCAATTTGAGAAAACATTTAATTTATACATTAGAAACATGCCGATAAATAATGTATATGTCTTTAATATCTTCCTCTGTTTACCGGTCTTCGGTCTTTGATAAAAATCTATATTGAATGTTTTCATGAGAAATTATTCTTTTTGCTTTTCTCAATGTATGTAGACGAATTAAGTGAAGGTAAGTATCAGTCTTTTGTACTATAGATTCTTTCCTTTTCTAAGTTTTTTGTCTTTAGCGATTTTGTGATATTTTTTGTTTTCTGTATAACATATTATCGAAATATAATTTATAGTGTAACGAGCTACTTGTTGTTAAATTAAACTGAATAGATATCGCATACATTTTATTTTCTGATTGTATACAGTAAACTTGTTAACTTTTTTGTTAATTGTTTAACTCTCAGGGTAAAAATAATTACGATTTCTTGAGAAGTGAATATTTTCTGTAAAAAGAAAAGACATTATACAATCATTGAATATTTTTTTTGTGGCAAAATATTTATAAATACATACGATGAATTTTGATATTATTTAAAAAAAATTTAACCTATATTCATACAAATATATTTGTTTATTATCTATATAAATAATATTAATAATAAAATTAATCGAAGGTGCACACAAATAAGCATGTGTTTTAATTGTTATTATCATTTGATTACATTTTTTTAATTTATGATCTTAATTGACCAAAGTATTGTTTAATGATTTAATTATAAACAGTATTCAATTAACTTTTCATGATAATAAAAGTACTAAAATATGTAATCATAATATCAAAACTACAAAAAATAGTAATAATTCTGATATATCTGAATATGAAAGCACCCCTACCTCACCAATATATATCATAACTGTCATTGTTCAGTTATTTTCACATTTGATACACACATATTTTGATCACACATATAATAATATATAATATATATACCTATGTAATAATACTATTCATAAATAGTCAATGTGATATATATATTAATACGTGTATAAATTACAATTATTAGAAATATTGTTAATAGTATAATAATGATACCTGGAGTACCCGCAATTATTAATACCTAAGATAAATCGGTTTCGATATTGACATAAACTAGTGACAGATGCGTATACCTATAGGCAAAACAATATCTATGTTTAATGTTGATGATAACTAATATTTGAAAATTTATGTACGCTATATTTTTGCCCTATGTTATTTAAACATTTTTTATACTTTTGTCCGTTAACCATTGAACATCGGACAATTGAATGAATGAAGTTATGTTTATATAACTACTTATAATGAAAACGGAATTACTGAATTATGTAATCCAGCACACTAAATTTATATTTTTCAGAATTTTCATTTTTAAAAGTAATATTTTACCACAAAACATATTTGCTGCTATCTATTTGCTCCTCATATTTTTTTTCATATTTATAGTTGCGCGAAGCACCCGTTGAAACAATATAATTGGTAAATTTATTAGAAAAAAAAAATTGCGTTGCCATTGTTTGAAATTTTGTTTAAACTCATTAATTTTTAAATAATGCGGCGTATGTGCAAATTTTTAATTCAAAATAAATTTATTAATTGGCGTGAGATATTATATTAGCAGAAGTGATGTGTTGCAAATTGACCTTTATTTGCATAAAATTATGTAGCTTACCTCTATATTGATCCATTAGGCAACGTAAAATTCAAGTAGAGGTGAAACCTGTAAAGTTCTCACAATAACTAACTACGATAAAAGGGATCTTATATGTTAATGTAATGTTACTTTTATGAAATATTGAAATTACATTTGCAAAGACTAAATTAATAAGTAACTCAAGTAAATATTAAAAATAATTATTTTGTTTATTTTTAACTATAATTTGAAATTTGATGTTAATTTTTAGTATACAGTACATACATTATATATTAATAAAGAAAACCACACATAAATATGACAGAAATAATTTTCTATTTTTATAAAGTTGATAAATGTAGAAAATACTATATATCTTTAAAGTATAAAATATGTAAATAATGTTTTTTTAAATTTATATAAAAATTTCGGTACATATTTCTAAAATGTCTAAATACTTCGTTTGTATTAAGAAATGATATTTAAAGTTAATTTTTTCACAGTGCACATATGGATAGATACAACAAGCAAGCAGTATTTAAATCAACTTAATTGAATGAGGAGAATTCAATAAAAAAGTGAGGAGATAGTGGATATTGGTGAAATTTTCTGCATTATATTGTCAATCCTTCTTAGATTACGATTAAATTTAAGATTTAAATTTATGTTAACAATTTGTAGAATATTTTTTTGTATAAAAGATGGCGTTATTTACTTTTGTGCCATGAAAATAACCGTGAGAAATAAATTATAAGATAAAAAACGACACTAACTAATAATATATTGTAATATAAGCAATAGACAAACCAAATGTTGTCCTTTGCAAAATTGTGGAGAAACAATTATTGAATTTATATGGTCGAAATAATAATCGATCTGATATGTTCAAAACTTAAAATTGTAATCCTAACCTATGTATAATAGTATCATGTTGAATTTAAATGTTGTTCTTAGTCATAACAATTTATGTACTCATCAGAAACACACGAGCTCAAAAATCGATATCAAATACCCCGACCAGACCAGACGGACACCAGATTAGGTGATACATTGCAAAATAAGTTCTTTGTACTGAATCACCTTGAAACGTATAGATATATTTACAGCTTGTTTATGTATGTTTACATGATGCATGATATGAACTAGCTTTTCTACATCAACATATAAAAATAAGCGATCCTATCATATCAAAATGATCTGAAGCCCTAATCTGAAGATAATTAGATATACTGATTTCATAAGTTGTACTAGGCGCTGCATATTTTGATTATTTTATGTAATTATAAATGGTAAATTTGTTGAAGTCTGCTTTTTGAAAGAAAAAGGGCATTTTATCAAATAGTGAGACTTCCTTACCAGCATCTTGTGTTACTTGGTGCACACATGCTTCACACAGAGGTTCAGTGGACTGTCTGGATCACTACCCACGGTGGAGATGAAAGTGCCGCCACCACCTCCAACGTCTTCCTCACTATCTACGGGAGTTCAGGGTCAACCGACCCGATTCAACTGAGGCCCACTGGAGATGAGGCCAAAGAAGCGTTCAAGGCGGGAATTATGAATGAGTTTCAGGTGAATGTGCTGAGTGCATAGCTACATAACTTGGTTTATAATCAATAAGTGATCATAAGATATCAGTCAGAATATGTCAGCTGAGTTATCCTGTATCAAGCTACTTTAAGACATGAAACCAATGTGTATGACCACGAATAAAATTATTTTCCAAAATGACATAATGTATTCGACATAAGTTTGTCAATATTTATTCCAATAGGCAAGGCGTTACCTCCACAAAACATAAAGTTAAGTATGTGCACAAGTAAAAAACACATTTTACTTTTCACATTCTATATAGTCTTTAGGATTTTAATATAAATGTTATGATTATATGAAACGAACCAGTACATGAGAGAACTTGGAAAAATGCAATGCCATACGATAACGATATGGAAAAGTAGAGGAATGCCAATAGCCCTTAAGATTCGACGTACATATACGAGCCATTGCATTCTTTACATGTGAATTATAGGTGTGAATCAGTGAATCATGGATGTGATTCATAGATGTGAATCATGGGTGTGAATCATGGGTTTGAATCATGAGTGTGAATAATGTGAATTATGGTGTGAATCATGGGTTTGAATCATGGGTATGAATCATATGAATCATGGGTGTGAATCATATGAATCATGGGTGTGAATCATATAAATCATGGGTGTGGTTCATGGGTGTGAATCATGGGAATCATAGGCGTGAATCAAATGAATCATGGGTGTGAATCATATGAATCATGGGTGTGAATCATGTGAATCATGGATGTGAATCATGGGCAATGACCCAAGCGGACCAGATGAAAGCTTATGCATTTGAGATGTAGTGTTATCACAAAATGTTATATGTTAAATGCAAATATTTTTGGTGTGAAGCATGAAAGGTGAGGGTGTAAAAACAGTCTTTTAAGTGTGGATATTATTTTATATTCATAAAATTATTGCATGACGATAAATGTATACGTAAGAATTATTTTTATATATAATAAATCATAAATTTTATTATAATATATATATATATATACATATACATATATAAGAAACTAATACTTATTTTTGTAAAAAAGCAAAACATATTAAATTATGATGTAAAGTTGGTTTTAATGATGATTAGTTGATATTATTGATGATATTATAATAAATCTTAGGTTAATAGACTAAAACTTTTTTTATAATAAAAACTATACAAATGTACTATTCACATATACAATACATTCACATAATATACAGAATTTCTACTTTTTGTTAAGGTTTTTTTAAACATATTTGCCAACTCAATTTTTTACTGAATGCTTCATACATCTCAAGTTATGAGAAAAACAATTATGCTTGCGCCACTATATAGAGCAGATGTATGTATATATGTAGTTCTGTATTTAACGTAGAAGTTAGAAAACTAGTTTCGAAATGTGATACATTTTGTACAAAGTAGGCGTATGTTGTATCTGTCACCATAGAAACTAACTGAGCTTAAACTTTCATTAATTGACAATTATTTGCCTCAGATAGGTTTCTTTTGATATATCGCAACTGTCAATGTATGTTTTATGTTTTGTACTATAGTAGGGCTATTGTTTTTACAATTGCAAGCAATAAATGTTAAATTAATCTAGCTTAGCAAAAAAACAAAAAAGGTAAAATAGATTATTTGAATAGCTAACAAATTTAAGTAAAAATGTATAACATGAAATAATAACAGATTGTGGCTATTTAATAAATCTCGATTATTGTAAATAATAAATCTTAAATAACACAGCAAGGACCGACTTTAATCAGCAGATAATGAAAGTTAATAATCCATGTTCGGTCATTTAGAGAGCAAAACTTTCTCATATATTTTAGAACTTATATAAAAAAAAATTGATTTTGAACGGTATCACCATATTTAACAATAAAAAACAATTGAATTGTGAATATGAATATTTCCTTCTATATTATACATACATCTATAGATATAATAATATATACTATAATGTTATGTATATTACTGACGAAAACAATAATATTTTCAATTTGATATTTTTTTCTAAACTTTAACGCTGGTAACCACTCGTTACATATATTTTAACGATCATAATACGCACTAAATTGTGCAGAAAAAAATAAAATAATTATGAGTTAATTATTTACTCACTTTAATAATAAATTTATAACTAAAAACAATCTGTTTTTTAATGTTATTTTAGCAGTATACTGTCATTTATTTTTACAGATTTTTGATGTTGTAATTTACTAAAAAATATTTTTTAACATTGTGTTTTATGGTTTTGAAAGGATATAATAAGTTGAAGTTTTGATAAATTATATTATAATCAATTAAAAATGGTTTCTTCTGATCATTAGTTTGATTAATGATGTTCGGGAGAAATACAATTGTTAAAAGAATTATGTATTAAAATCGGATTACGTTATTATTATTGTATAAAAAATTTAATTTTCAGATAGTTCTTTTCGCTACTTCTATAAGTTTGCACTTTAACGGTTATATTTAAGAAGAATTTAACTAAACTATTAATATTTAGCAAAATTATCATAAATTGCATTACCTATTAATGAAAGTATATTGAAACACAAAGTAATGCACAATAAAAGTGAATAACTAATGCACAACATATTATTTTCTTCAACATTTTTATTTAACCGAAGATATAGAATTTCTTTGTAGCGCATAATGTGACATTAAAAAGGAGAAATATTGTGAAAATATGAAATTAAATATAAATAAAAGTAGTTTAAATTATAATGTCGTACCACAGGTATCAACTATCCATTTTAAATAATATGCGGTGTATTTTGAGGGGGCTATATATTTACACGAATTTAAAAATAATATTTAAGTTTAGAATATCCTTTCAGACATCTATAGAACTGTCCCATCTTCAGAACCATCTGGCAGATACATTCAACTCTTTCAGTGATATCACCAGCATATCTTGGTGATTGGTTTAAACAATATAGGTTACACATGCAATATGGAAGTAATGTCTTATGACTATATGAAGGAGTCTAATATGAATGAATAGTTAACTACTCAATTTTCGAACATCTACGGAGATGTCTAAAATATCGGTGTACTCTACTGTAGATACCAACACCCCGCACAGGTCACCTTCAACTCGGTCGGCGAGATGACCAAGATCCGCATCTCCCATGACAACTCGGGGGAGGCGCCCGGCTGGCTGGTGGGGGAAGTTCGCATGCTGAGTCTCGTGTCGGGTGAGGAACTGGTCTTCAAGTGCGACAGATGGTTGGCCAGGGACAAGGGCGACCGGGAGATCTGCCGGGAGTTACCCGCTGTTCGCCTGGGCAAGAAGCCGCTGCCGGGTATGAGTGAGGAGGGGTTGCTAGGCGCTGCACTACCTTTGTTGCACGCTTCTGGGTATAGGCGTGGTGATAATTGTGGAAAATAGTTTTTATTATTGTATAATGTTTGTTTGAGATTACCATAATATTATTTTCTTTTATCTTTCATATGAAATTATTTTAGAAATATCTTCAAAATAAATACAAAGTTCAATCAACATAATTCAAGCTCCACAAATGACTTCCACTGAACAAGAGTGGAAATCAATATATTCTTGCTTTTTTTAATGAATATTGAATTTGCCATGCCTATAATATCGTTTGGAAAAGTTGAACTTTTGAAATGAAATAGCAGATTGTTGTTCTGAATTAACACGTTGGGGGTTACTCAATATTTTCTTTTTTGTTCCATAATAAAATGTCTTGGATTGAAAACTTTTCCATAATTAAATATTTTTTTTTCGTTTTGTTATGAATTATAAAACTAGTTTAACGATTAAAATCAATTAATACATTTAATTATGAAGTAAAAGATTTTTAAAGTTAAGTTCACCCTAAAATCATTGAACATCAATAGACGTCCTAACCCAGATTCTATGCAGCCGCATACTTTTGTATGAAGTGTTTATAACATTTTGCCATGTATACAATATTGTGCAGATATCAATTATGTTTACCAGTATAGCTGATACTTTTAAAATGTTGTCAACCATGTTAAGGCTTGTATTTGTACTTTTGTCAATCCACTCCCATAGTTATCAAGTACAGTCTGGTGGTGACAACTGGGGACTGCTGGAACGCTGGCACTACGGGGCAGGTGTTTGTCACTCTGTATGGTGATCTGGGAGATACGGGACCACGACAACTCCTCGCTATGGACGAGATGCCAACACACCACTTTCTCAAAGGAAAGGTGAGCACCATATTATATAATACAATATCCTGTATATATCATTTATGTTCAGGATACTGATAAAGCATACGTTTTCATTTTTCACTTTGGTTCAAATCAGTGTTTAATATTTTGATGTAACTTGAAGAATAATATTATCGATTAACATTATCACACATTTTAATACAAACGTTCCTCTGCCATTTCAGTTTTTACTATATATCATCTTGTTTTTAAAAATATATATTTTAATCAAAGGAATAATTAAAAGCAAAGGTTACCTGTTTCGTATTTAATATGTGCAGTAAGTATTTCGTTTGATTTGATTTCTTTCATACATTGTTTAGCGATGATTGAAGATTGTACCGTAATTATTATGTTTTAAACTAATTTTAAACTGAGTCAGGCTGAATCTCTCCATACATCATTAAGAAGTTCGCTTCTTAGTATTAAGTATTATCTTATTTATCAGTGAAGTTTCCTCCCGATTATAAGCATTTCGTGCATTTGCGCAACTGCAGTGAAGGGCTCATATTACAAGCTAGATACGGTAGTTGACAGGCGAGTATGTGGCCTAGTGGTAGGTGGGTTTGCTCACAGATCTCTAGGTTGCATGTTCGTTTCCTGCTCTGTACTGATGAGGAGCAAATACCCCGAAACCGGTCTTAAGATGGATTTACCTGTCGATTACTGCGTCTATTAAACATTAAATATTAAAAGACGCATGGAGAATTCTAATTGCATCATTTTATTTAGTTTATAACAAAATATAAACTATGAAATATGCTCTGCGGGCACTGAATAAAATAGGTTTAACTCTTTATATTAATATTACTACATCTTTAATCGGGTCAGCATTGTTAAAAATAAAAGTTAGTGCCATCGACTGTGAATAATAATTTTTGTGATTTTATTGATCAGGTATCAGACATAATTATTGATTATATATTTTATTAAATCAACATTGAGAAATTACAACACCTTTCTTTCATTCATTGAATATGGTCTACACACACTAATCGTGTCCGTGTGTTACCCACGTGTGTTGTTTTTTAACAACCTCATAATGATTGTTCATGTTTACTGCCTTAAAGGTGGTATTGCATAATAGTGTTATATAATTAATATATAATTATTACTTTTGATATAGATACACTTATTTTGCAAAAAAAACTAGAACCATATACTATCCGTCACCTAAAAATGTAAGCTACATACATATTGAATACTGAGTTTAATATGATTTTAACAATTATGAATAATTAGTATCATATTGGTACCATATTAGTACCATTCATACCAAATTAGTACCATAATGGTACATGGTAAAAACTGATTATGTCTCAAAGGACGAGAATTATGATATGATATGGTAATTGAATGTTACGTGCTGACATACGCAGTAAAAACTATTTAATGATTTAGATAGAATGAATTTATAAGTTATAGACTCATCAATTATAACTAAAACTCATTTGCAAACTAATATATATATATATATATATATACACACATATATACATGTCATATGCATAAATGTATAGTATGCTAATTTTAATATTATATTCACAGCGAAATTAATAATTAATATTCAACTACTATACCAATCATAAATTGAAGCCCGTCTTCTCCACCCCTGACCTCTCATCCCCTCCCCATCCCAAGATCGACACCTTTGAGCTGGAGGCTGTGTCGCTTGGGACCCTGAAACGCCTGGTAGTGACCCTGAGCGGGGTACGGCCCGGCTACGGCTGGTTCCTGGAGCAGGTGTCGGTGACGGCGGAGACGGGGGGGAAGGCCGGGCGCGAGGTTGTCTTCCACTGCTCCCGATGGCTGGATGAGGCCGAGGGAGACGGCAGACTGACCCGAGGACTGGTGCCGGAGACGGCTGATTCACTGGAGAGCTCGAGGAAGCAGCTGGTGAGAGAGAGAGAGCATGAATAAACTGCTACGGAAGTATTTTTTTTAATGGGGTGGAGGGTTAAGATCTCAGGTTGTTGCCGCCTTCTAGCCAAATTAAAATAAATTAATGTTCCATACCATTTCTTAAGTAGGAATATGTTCCATTACCTTTGCCTCACCTTTTTCGTGTTCGTGAAAGACTCAGCTTTACAATTCTGCTTGATTATAATTAATTTGAATTGAAAAGAAAAACAAAATCCTTTTTTTGTTTTCAAAATGTTCATGTGGACTGTCCATCTTTTGAAATACACATTGGCGGATTTAAGGTTTAGAGGGTTACAGAATTGTTAACGAGATCCCTTAAACCCGGATTCCTTACCCGGACAGACATTACGAAACATATGGGCTAGGGCCCCAGCGGCATTTGTCGTATTCGCCTGCCATTAAATTAGCTTTAAATGACATTAAATTATAATGTATTTAACAAATGCTATTTTTTATAATATTATTTAATATTAATTTTGAAATTCATCTTATGATTAATTTCAGAATATCCTAACCACCAATTTTCAAACTGTTACATCTCATAAACCAATTTAAATTCGCTAAAAAGTATTTTTTTGATAAAAATTATGATGACCACCTAAAATATATTTACAGACGCAAACATTCCTTTTTAACACAACATTAAGAACAAATTTGTGTATATATATGCGGCTGAAAATATTTAAAATGTTTTTTAAACATTTATAAATAGATTATATAATATTTAAATATTTGTTTTCAACATATTACACAGTGTTTATAAAATGCTGTTTAGTAAAGTGTTTCCTTTGACAATATAAACAGCGCAAAGTTCAATATAATGCACTATACTTAATGAAGTTGAGAAATCAGTGAAAATTGAGAAAGCTATTTTATAAATATTAATATATTTACGATTTGATTGAAAAATGCTCATAATGTCACTAGTGAGTATCTTTTAGATTCATTAATGGTAGCATTTCTTTTGTATTATTGAATGTATTTTCGTTCTGGGAAGTTAGCACCGATCAGTATCAGTTGTATTTTTAGCAAATTATTTTGCATCCCTTGTATTTGACGCGAGTGTTAGTTTCAATATGTCATGTAAGAGTCGTTATTGTTGTTGATTATTTATTGTTATTGTTATTTTTAAATATTATTTTCATTACTTTTGTATTTGTTAGTAAATAATCTATGGATTTATTGATATAATGATTCCTGTTAATTATGTAATTTCTTATCTTTTATTTACGAATTTTAGTTTGATATAAAAACTCGATTAATCTGTTAAATGTTTATTGCAAAAATTGATAACTATCTAATAATTTAATAACGCGTATTTATATTTTAAGCATAACCTTACCATTCATTTTCCTTGTAAACAAATATATTCCTATATATTTTACAATTTCATTTCTAAATCTTAAATGATTAGCACCTTTAAAAAAAGTAACAATTTCAAATCAATGTGAGGATTTGCGTCCCTTTAAACTATATTAATGATCAATTCTCCATGTGTCGTGTAGTTGTACAATTTTCTTAGTTCACTAGTTTTGTTTAATGTTTTACTGTTCTTCCCCCTCCCTTGTGTGTCTCTATCTTTCAGTGGCAATGTGAGAAGTGGAAGTTTCAAGCTGGCCGTCGTATCGTATTGTTCAGCAAATCCACAGAGAAGGCGGTGTGCATTCGATCCACGGGAAAAGTTGACGCTCTCGGTGAGGCTGGAGAAGTCGAGGGTAAGTGAACGAGGGGGGGAGAGGGGGGGGGAAGGGGGGAGGTGGATGGCCCGAAAATCCATAGTATAGATATATACTGAAGAGGGTGAAGGAATAAGAGGGTATATTAGTATGTTTATCAAGTATGATTGTTGCCCACAGGAGTACTTATATATAACTCGCGGCGCTAATTAATAAAAACGGTTAATAATATTTTAACGTCTGAACAGTAGGAGTATATTGTATATCGATTTCAATAGTTAATATATGAAAACTAAGTTAATGAAGTTAATAAAAAATTTGCTTATTTAATGGAATTGTTGGCATAGTATGCTATATAGTATATAACTATAATTAGATGGATTTGTTTCCAACTATTTCAGGTCTGAAATAGAATATAGGTAAGTAGTTTATTGTCGGTTTCAACCTAGTATGTGTTACAAATTTTTTATCTAAAAACTGTAAAAAAAAAACTATTTGAAATATTGTCCACTTTCCCTTGACATTTAATAAATAGAAATTTATCTTCGCGGAGGTGCAGTTTTCAGTGAAAGATTATTATTTTTTTATTGTATAGACCTAAACAATTAAAAAATACAATTATATTAAAAAAAAAAAAAAATGTTTCAGTAATACAATGCACTTTTCTTTTAACAGAAAATATTATCTAAATCGATAGAAACCGTTAGAATAAAAAATATGGTTAATATTATATTTCAAACTAGAATTCGTTATGTGTTTTGAGATGTACTATTATAATTTATATGTAGGCTTCTTTATATAATAACAAAGATAAAATGTTTGCAAGCAAATTCATTTCATTTAAATTTTCAAAATTTCATGCCTTAGAAATGTAAAACACTATTAATAATGTTTCGTTATGGCATGGGAACAATTAACTTAGCTTTAATAATTGTGATATTTTATGATTGACAAATGGATTTCACTGTTATAATATTATCCCTTTCTATAATTACATCAATTATTTACATCTGCCTTAAATTTCAATTTCAATAAATTAAAGTTATACACATTTCCTCTGCGTCATATAGAGTTGCTATACTTTATATAAACAAATGCGCGATCTGGTTATATGTGATATATAACGAAAAACACAAATCAGTTATGGAAACTTAGTCGCCGACAAAAAGCTCACCACTCCCATTTTATAATATAGGCCGTGATGTTATTTGTTTATCATGTTAACTTAAAATGAGATTATTTAAAACATTTGTCTGAAATATATATTATTTAAGCAACATATTTAGGGGAATATATTTTTTAAAGTTTAGTTTTGGTCTACTTGAAAGGTTTACTTATCGATATTGATATTTGATATTTGTTTTTATTTTATTTATGACATACACTATTTTGTATTTTGAGAGGAAAAAATGATGATTATAACTTATAACAATTTATTTATAAACATACATATTATGCTTTCTCAGCGTTTGGCTTCCTATATTCAAAGTCACAAAATGATACAGCAATCCCCATGAGAAACGTAATATCTGATGTTGGATTTATGCCATAAACTATATAGTGAAGGCATAGGTGACCAAGCTAATCACCCTCTCCCGAGTGGCACCGCGCCGGCTAGTTAACCTTCTATCTACCCGACACAATTTGCGCAGGTGACTTCACGGTGGTCGAGCAGAAGGGGGCGGGGGCCTACGTGCGCAGCTTCAGGAGCACCGTCAATCCGGGCCACCTACTCTCGATGGGGGGACGGGGCGGCCTCCACGGGCGCGGCAAGGGTGGCCTGGACTGCCAGTTCCTTGTCCTTGTGCAGCCGGACCGCAGTGTCACCCTGGAGACGATGAAGCAGCCCCATCAGCTGGTTAGGGTGGACGGGGCAGAGGCGGACCCGGAGGACGCCTTCTTTGTGGTGCATTGCAAGGTGGGTGTTCTGAGTGAGGGGAGCGGTGGTGTGTGGTTTACTGGGTTAACCGTAAGGGAAATCATAAAAGGGTTCTTCGTTGTTAATTCATAGAATATAATTTTTTTCTCTAACATATATGTAAATACAGAGTTACATCTAAAAAATAATTAAAATAATGTTTTTTGTTAGTAAGAATTATCAAAAGAATTTTTATATTTTATATTTTATAAATTTATCTTTTGCGGTGAATTAACTAAAAATATACATCAAGAGAGCTCGGCTCTTACCTATACAGAATAGCATAAATATACAAAATACGAATATACAAAATAGCATCACGATAATTTTGACGTTAACTAACATTCCAATTTTTTAAAACTTGTTCCTTGATACTTTGTAAAACATTAAAAAATTACTTAGATTATTTTCGAAGAATAAATTGAATAATTTGCATATTTTTTGCCTATAGAGTGCAATTATCGACAGCAACAAATATTTCTAATCAGTCAGTTAAGTATAACATAAAAGTATAAATTAAGAAAAAACGTGAATTTAAAAAATGACGGCTAGAGCAATTAAAAATTCGATTTAGTCAATTAATTGAGGTTGCTATTAAGATTTGTAGAAGATTCCGTGCTAACATGAGCGAAAATTATTATTTTTTAGAAATTCTACAGATACAATGTAGGCTATGTTAATCTTTGTTAAAGTAGCTGGGCAACATGTATGTGTATAGGGACCAAATATGCTCAAGGGGGGAATCTCCCCCTCTCGCCTACCCGTTTCGAAGCCAGTAGGAGTATGTAGGAAAAGAGGAAGAGGGGTAAAAGGTTCAAATAAGGAATTTTTTCTCCTGAAAAAAACTGCTGATCAGGTTTGGTAGGGACTGTTATAATAATACGCATTAATACAGTCAGAAATAAAGATGTTTTTAAATGAAATCTAAATCGATTCATGCGATATACTCTCAGGCTGTATCTTCTTGAAGTATTTGATTTGTTTGGCTGTATCTTCTTGGTGCATTTGATTTGTTTGGCTGTATCTTCTTGATGCATTTGATTTCTTTGGCTGTATCTTTTTGAAGTATTTGATTTGTTTGGCTGTATCTTCTTGAAGTATTTAATTTGTTTGGCTGTATCTTCTTGATGCATTTGATTTGTTTGGCTGTATCTTCTTGGTGCATTTGATTTGTTTGGCTGTATCTTCTTAAAGTATTTGATTTGTTTGGCTGTATCTTCTTGGTGCATTTGATTTGTTTGGCTGTATCGTATTGATGCATTTGATTTGTTTGGCTGTATCTTCTTGATGCATTTGATTTATTCGGCTGTATCTTCTTGATGCAATTGATTTGTTTGGCTATATCTTCTTGGTGCATTTGATTTGTTTGGCTGTATCTTTTTGGTGCATTTGATTTTGCCTTCTGCAATGATACAATTCAAGTAAATATTAACTAAATACTTTAATGTAGTTTTTTTTAAATAAACTTAAATTTTCTTTGAGAACGATAACGAACCATATTTGACTTATGTTAAAATACATCACATTAGAAAACATTTATTTTATATAATATATAGAAAATATAATAATAACGTTACATACAGAATTAAATTGAAATAAATAATATATTTTTAAATTATCGCAGATGGTATTGTCATTCTAAATATAGTATTATTTTTGCGTTGTCTTATCTGAGCACAGTTTTAGTAAATAAAACTTCCATGTAAAGAATGTTTCAATATAATAAATTCAATGTTTTTTTAGTATAATGTAATGTTTAATATTTTTTCATTAGTTTAATTAAAATTAATGAACGACGTACGTAAATAGAAAAATTAAAACATATTTTTATGGTTTTCAGCTATTATGATAAAATTCAAAACACTTTAAATTTATAATAATGTAACGGTGACTTTCACATATAATCATAATCTTCCAGATTAGATTTAACGTCTATCACTAACATATTGTAAGGAATAAACTAACTTCACTCAAATTCATTCAAACTTCATCCACCAAAACAAAATGTAACACCACTGAAAATTTCGTAGTTTGTTGTTTATTAAAAAATTTTACAATCGTAATGTTTTAAACATATACTATTGTTTACAAAAATAATATAACTAAAGTTTTTATAGTAAAAAAAGAAAAATTAAATGAATACAACATACAATATAAAATGATTAAAATCTTTGAAATTATAGTTACACAGATTACTATTTGAATCTGATATATTCTAAAAGAACTCAATAAAAAATTGATAAAAACGGAAAAAAACTATTTATTAAAAATTGTAAAAAATAATTCCCTTTTGTGGGACAATTTTGGGACTACTATAATGAAATTATTTTTATTTGCTCAAAATAGCTAATACTATATAGTAGAATATTATATATAAACTATATACAGTCACAAATCCAGAAACATTTTATGTAGCAGTACCTAATTGCACATTAAATTTCTGAAAACTGCATTTTCAATTTTTTTACAAAATGTAGTTTTTACCTTAACAGGTTTATTTTTACTTTCCGAAAGGACATCTATAATATACAATTAAGGGGGTGATCGAGGATATAGTTGTACAAAACATTTTAATTGTCAAACAGGTCTGAGCTGACTGTATAGAAGTGAAATTATTTCATTTAACACGCATTTGGAATATTTTATAATAAAATTGTATATAAAATGAAATACGCGAAACTTTATATTTAATTTTTTTTATTATTTAGAAAGAATTTTAGTATGAATAAATATATTTTCATAAATTGATTCCTGTAACTACTTGTAAGTTTAACATATTATTATGTTAATGACGTCAGTTTTAGTTCAGTCATGAGCACATGTGTTATTTAAAGCTGTTGTAAAGCGAATATATTTTAATTATACTTACCTTTATGAGTTATTTTTGTACACTCTACATTGTTCACTAAAATTAAATAAAACATGTTTTTTGTTTTTAATCTCGAAATTTATGTTTTAAATTACTGAAACACAATTATATTTGCAATATACAAGCATATTATAAAAATCGATGATATCTCTTCCAGGGTGAACTTCGCGATCAGGGTATCATCATGTTCGGCACGAGTATCAGTCAGGCTCTCCTAGTTGATGAAGATGCCAAGCTGTATGCAAACGGGCGGCGCAGTCTTGCGTCTCACTTCAAGGTGCACAAGATGGAGCAGGGCAACGTCAGGATGTTCGAGTCGCTAACCCTTGCCGATCAGTTTGTGCGCATTAAAGATGGCGTCGCGGACTGCCTCGTGAGCTCTCTTTCTCTCTCTCTCTCTCTCTCTCTCTATACTGTTCTATTGTAACTATAATTTAAGCCAGACAAGTATTTAAAGTTATAAGAAGAATTTAAACTGTCAATAATAGTTTAAATTCGTAATAGGCATTTAAACGTGTAATATGAAGTATTTAAACTTGTAATAACCATTTCAACTGGTAACAAGCATTCGTACTTGTAAAAAGCACAAACTCGTAATATGGATTTAAAGTCGTAAGAACCACTTTAACTTTTGATTTGAAATATAACAATTGTATAAGATTAGAAATAATACAGCAATTTGATTAATCAATTAACAATTTGATCAGATATACATTGTATTTTTATAATTGATTATATAGGCACTATTAGATGATTATTATACATTTTATGATTTTAATGAATTATAATTATATTAATTTTGCTTGTAAAAGGTTTATTTATTAATAAATCCGAAACCTGGTTACATAATTTTGGTGTTTAGGATTTTTTACTACAATTTAGCACATCGTATTCTATTGGATCAACTATAGAGATGTGTTTTTTATTTTTAATTAAGAATAATTTTAACTTGAGTAATAAGCATTTCACCTCATAAAGATAAAGATTCTTTGAGAAAGATTACAAACCTTATTTGACTCATGTTGTAATACATCACATTAAAAAACATTTATAATATATAATATAAAAAATACAATAATAACGTTACATACAAAATTAAATTGAAATAAATAATATATTTTTTAATCATTGCAGATGTTATTATTATTCTAAATATGGAATTATTTTTTCATTTTCTTATCTGAACACATTTTTAGTTAAAAAAATCATCCATATACTGAATTTTTCAATATAATAAATTCAGTGTTTTTCTAGTATATTGTAATGTTTAACATTTTTCAATTAGTTTTATTAAGATTAATAAACGACAAGCGTAAATAAAAAACTAAAACATATTTTCTGGTATTCCCTCCAGCTATTAAGATAGAATTCACAACACTCTAAATTTAATAAATAATACATTAATAATAATGGTGACCTTTCGTCTAATAATAATCTTCCAGATTACTTTTAACGTTTATCACTAATATAAACTAACCTCACTCAAACTTCATCCACCAAAAGCAATATGTAACAACGACGAAGATTTCATTAAACGGTAGATTGTTGTTATTAAAAAAGTAGAATCATATTGTTCTAAAGAAATAGAAACTCATATTCAATTTTATATTCTCTTTAAAAATTGTAATAACCATTGAAACTCATATTCAAATTTGTATCCAAACGTATTCAAATTCATTGAAACTCATAACCACAGACTAAATTTCTATTTCTATGCTTATAACAGCATATTTCCACTCATGAGATGCACTTTAACTCGTAATTAGCAAGTTAAAATAGTTTAAAATTGGCCACTGTTTTTCATAATATATTCACTATATACGCAGTAACTATAACCATATGCGGTAATTTCACTCCATGATCCAGGGCACGGGGGACCTCTCCTGCCAGTTCCGGGTATCTCGGTTCCGAGAGTTGGGTCATGTCTCGCTCGAGTCAGTCCGCTATCCGGGCACCTTCCTGGGGATCTCCTCCGACGGTCGAGTCCATCCCATGACGGAGAGTGCCACCAAGAACCTCCGCTTCTATCCGGAGGTCATCAAGTGTATGCGCGCACTAGTCCATTTATAATATAGATGACTGTGATTTATGTCATACTTTGACGGAAGAAATTTGTCCTTAAAGCGTTGTTTAGTATAGGCCTATACCTATGTCTGTTATTAACTTTAAATTGACAATTTTTGATTTTTTGTCTTTTAACATTGTACGATTGTTATCATTTAGATTATAGTAAGATCTTTTTAGGAAACTGTAAATCTAACTTATATTTCATTTAAACCTAATCTAGTAATTTGTTAGTATTATTAAAAATAATTTAAATAAGATGAATACAAAGTTCCGAATCGTTATATTATTCAATGCAACTAAATAAAACCAATTTATTAACGCTCCTTCATTATTCTTTAAATACGTTAATTATAGTATATATGTTATAGTCTACATATTCTTTCTCTATATATAAATCAGTATATAAGCTGTACCTATGTATTATTACATGAGAATAAATGTGAATATTAGAGTTCAAAATTAAAAATAATTATCCATTCATTAATCGTCTATTTAGTTTACACATTTTAAATAAAACAACTATTTCATCTTTTTGTTGCACACCGAAGTCTATACAAATAATTAATTCATTTTTTTCTTTTCAAATATATGTAATAACGTTCATTTACAGATTATTATTACGAATAAAGGATAAATTCTGTTATTATTTGATTAAGCTAATTGTTTGTAATATTGTCTTATTGTTGGTTTCATGTCGAATATAACCAATGCAATGAGCAACCACAATAGTAATTATTGTTAAATTAACATTATTGGTCAACATGATCTTAAAATGAAAGTATGGAGAATACGTCTTGAAACTTGAAACCAATTAACATTCTCGTTTTACTTATAATTTGTGACCAAAAATGTTATACATACAATTTTCACTAATTCCATAAAGATTTGTTTATTATCCACTGTTTTAGTTTAGAGTCAAGCAAATTACAATCAATAAAGGGTATAGCAACTCGATACGGCATTTCCTAGAGTATTTCACTTACCTTGTTGTACATTTCACAATATAACGTCAGAGCCTCCCCACTAACTAGTTGGCGTGGAGCAGTCGGAGAAGGCGGGAGAATCGAGCAGTTGCTATGACGACGATAACTTCATGGATGACGTCACTATGGATGAGTTGAACAACTGTGTCGTGGAGGACGACGACGATATTGGTGAGTCTGCACTGGCGAAGACAGAGATAACAGGCTATAGCATCAGCTGAGCTGCAAGGCGGAGTCAGAGGAGGGTGTTCTGCCTTAGTATATATAGTGAATAACGCTCAAGGACGCGTGCCTGCTTGATATTAGATATTATGTATTATACTGTGACAAGGATTCTCCAGAAACAATATTAATGAAAAGGATTTGATTTTTGTTTTTGAAAATGTGTAGAGTTTTATTTGTTACGCTTTGTTGCATTTAAAAAAATTTAGAATAATCATTTCTACTAATTCTGCTAAATCTGCTAAATTTTGTTATTAACAATTATTATCATGCAACAAAAATATATTTATTAAATTTATATTAAGTAAAATATTATCGTGATATTCGTTATTTTAAGACAATGTTAAATAATAATGTTAATAAAATTTTACTTTGAATATAAATAAAACTATAATTAAATATTATATTGTTCATTTACAATAAAATTTTAATTTTCCCATAAAAATACAATTTTGGCAATAAAAATGGAAAAGATTTTGAAATCTATTATGAACTATTTTTATAGATTCAGAAAAAAACATTGATATGCATCTCATTCATATAAGGTAGGCTTAATTTTAGAAATAGATTCAGTTTTTAAAACTTTTAAATATATTTGAAAATATTCATTCTACGCGTGGCATCCTTTTTTCAGCAATGAATTTGAACAACGTTTCTTGATTTGTTGTATATTGCAACCTTTACTTCTCTTAATAGGTCTAAGCCTAATTTATTTTAAATTCCCTGTTTATGTTTTACGAATTCGTCAAGATTTTACTATATATAGTTACACAATCATTCTTATATGAAGCAAACTAATGTTGTTCTTAGTTTCAAATCGTTATGTAGAATATAACACCGATTCAAACCAAAACAGTGGCTGATCCAGGAATTGGGAATAGAGCTGGTGTGGAGCAATCAACAGGGATACACTATTCTGTCAAAAAAAGGGTAATTTTTTTATATATGTTAGAAACTCTTCAAAATGATAAACGAAAGGAAGTGAAAACGTAAAAGTGAAAAAGGGGGGAGATCGCAAATGAGCCCCATACATGTCTACAATGCCAGTTTTCTGCAGGATTCCTAGCCTACTTCTCCTACTCATTCTGATTTTTTGCTCCTAGATATTAAAAGGTGCTTGATGTCTCCCGGATATTACTTATAAAAGACATATTTTCTAAATAGTATACTATATTTTCTATATTCTATTATATACATCTGTCACTGTTCAGTTCAGATCTTGCAATATAAATATGTATTTATACTAATTAGTACTATCATTCGAATATACGGCACTGAGGTTGTCTTTGTAGCTTTGAATTAAATTTAGTTGTATTTAAAATCTAAAATGGCTGAATAATTTATTCTTGTGGCAATTATATTAGAAATAGCCCGGTTACATCTGGTTAGAATTCTCTCCTGTGGCTCGTGAATATCTCTGTTCTCTGTAAACCCGCACTCCTCCTCGCACAGGCATGATCCCCTGGAAGGTGTGCACGCTAGCCGGCAACACGTGTCGCAATGCCGATGTCGTGCTCTTCATCTACGGCGAGGAGGGCTCCTCCGGGCCCATCCCCCTGGGCTCTGCCAGCGATGAACACGGCATCTTCATGGCTGGAAACACGGACGAATTCATGGTACGGCAGAGATATGTAAATAAGAACAGTCGAAATGAAATACGAGTGTGTAATACGGCGTGTTTTCACTAAACATTTAAGACTAATTAATTATTTATTGTCCAAATGAAAGCTCTGATGACTGTTATGATATTCAATGGAAAATAGACAACTCCATATATAGGAAAACTAATTTTAAACATGGTTCACTTAAATTTTGCTTTAGATAGTACATTATCGGTTTTTGTATAATTAAATATTTTTAAATGATTATTTTATTGTAAATTATTAAAAAATTGTAATTAAATCTATTAAATATAAATATATTAACATAAATGTGAAAAATATTGAAATCTTTATAATTCCTATTTATATATCTTAATGAGGGAAACGGAGTGTTATAGACAATAATTAATTCAAATCATTAAGGAGAAAATTAACAATTCTATGAAATATAAACAAGTATAATACAAATATATGAATAAATATGATATAAATATACATATTTAATTAATTAATTGTAAATAACCGTTTACATCAATTCCAATTTTATACCAAATAGTATAGGTGTTTCTATATGTTTAGTCTAAGTGGATTAGTGAAGACCATATATAGGCCTACTTTAAATAAATTACTATAGACGTCGTACAACCAGGATTTCCATGTAGTTTTTTCTTCGACTGGGTGGTAGAATAGATCATGCTGAAACGTTTTTGCGGGTATATTAATTGTCCCAATAAATTTGATGTCGTAGTTCAGGTTTACAGGTAGTTATATAATTGTAATATATACGCATTATTCCTTTGCAATTTTTTTATTGAATATTTGTTATATTATATTTTGTATGTCAGAATTGACATTATATTTATTCTTTACACAAGTTAAGTTTGTAATGAATAATAACTTTTTTTGCACAGATAATTCATACAATAAACATAACAGTATATTCTAAGTATTTAACTTTAGGTATCGGTTCTGTAAAATCAATTGACTTTTTGTGGCCATAAAACCCTGTAGGTATAGATATAGTTAATCTATTAACGTCTATAATGTTAGAGAAAAAATAATGATTAACTCAGGCAATAAAGCCCACGAATAGAAACTTCAAATTGATTTCTATGGGCGCGAGTTAGATTTAATTTTATCCATATTGATAACATCGAAATCATGATCGACAGATGCTTGATCGCCATGATGGTCACCGCGTATCGCTCTTTACGATCACAATATGATCATCATAGAATTGAAAAGATTCAATCATTTTTAGTAAATATGCGGGGTTCGTGAATATAGTGATAAGCTGTTATATTTGATTTTATACTTAATTTTGAATACTTTCTGGATATATGTATTTTCAATTCTGTATTTTTTGATGATTTTAGTGACATATTAGTGTCATTTTATACGACTTTTTGAATACTGTTTAATAATTTTAAATGTAACTGAAAGAAGGAAAAATTAAGTCTATCTTATATCCGGTAAACAGAAAAATTAAGAATATTTCATTTTACTGTGCAATATTATAAAATAATTCTAATAGTATAATAAAAAAGTTTTCTTTAAAATTTAATTTTTTTTTTATTTTTATCCAAGATTTTAATGTTACAATATTATAGTCTTCCATTATTGTGAAATTAATGCATAAAACATTTTATTAAAAAAAACAATAATAATAAATCAGTATATTTTCTATCCGTTTTATTTTTAGATTATTTTATTTATGGCTGTTGTACTTAATGAACTCTTAGATTACTTATAGCACAAACTTTATAAAAACCGAAAAAGCAGTATCATATATAAAACAATTTGTTATGATGTACTGTTTTACTGAACTTATAATTCAATTAATTTAATTTGAGCATTTAATTGTATTACTTTCATCTGTTAATATTCTACTACTTATTATACTACTCATTGTACAGGTGAAACTCCTCGACATTGGTCCAGTGTACAAGATCAGAGTGGAGCTTCACCCTGTGCATTCAACACTGGAGCCCTTCTGGATCCTACAAGAGGTTAAAACGAGTTATCTTTATATACATATATATATAAATATAGAAGCTCTTACATTAAAGGATAAATTAGTGAACATTGTGAGCATATAATAAAAAACTTTCCTTTTATAATGGACAACCCGCAATACAACTAATCTAGATGGTATACAGGGGACAAAGGCAACTTCTATTCAACATTACAATACAATACGTAAATTAATATTTAAAATGCTGAAAACGCAGTAACTAAACACCCCTTTAAACAAATTTCTTTATTCTTAAGCTTCTTTCCTAATTGTTACCAATTGTTGAACATTTTCACAGTTGCGGTATCTGTCTGCTTGGATGTATAACAATCGGTCTGCGTGTTGCAATCTTCAAAAGTTGTTCAATATTGTGAAAATTGAAAGAAAGTAGAAATTAGATGCGCTTTATTGCATATCATAATCGTTAAAGTGAAATCAATAATTATAAACTAGTTAGCTATATGTAGTCTATTGTCATGTACATATTTTAATGATTTTATTGATGTTTAATTTTTTTGCAAGGTCCTCTTTAACCTGAGAGTATAATTTACATAGCTCGTAATGATTTAATAGATTTAGTATCGTAAATTTTTTTAACAGTATATAATTATATATGTGGTGATATAAAATGTATCCTTCCTTAACAATCTCATTTTGTAATAATTGGGCTAAAAACATTCACTTTTAGCCTCCTTCTCAAGCAGCGAAGCCAATATCAATTTTCACAAATAATTCGCAAAAAGTAATCAATTTAATTTTCAAATAGTCTACTGCAATAAGATACAATTAATAAGATAAAAGTATATAAAATGAACTTCTCTATGTGTGGACTAACATCGAATACAAGCAAATCTAAATCCCTTAATACTCCCTCCCCTACTAATCTACACCCCACGCAGATTATTCTGGAGAACCTGGTGACTGGGGAGCGCGAGGTATTCGACTTCAGCAGCCTGCCCTTCGGCCGGGACTCTGAGGACCACGAGATCTGCCGCGAGTTGCCCGTCGTACCGGCTGGTGACCTCGAGATTGAGCCCAGCCCGCTAGTGTACTACGAGGTACATCAGATGCTTCCCCCTTTGTTGAGCAGAGCAGCTGCTATCCAGAGTGTAGTCTGTTAAATGGGCATTTAATTCCACAGCACACCTGAACGGTCATCACAATTGCGATTACTACAATTTCTCTCTCATATTCGTTCCTATCCACTCGCCCAATCCACCCTTCCCACTTTCCCCCTCGTCTTTTATTTTTATGTTTAAAAAAAATTATACCTTCTTTTATTTCGTCCACTTTTCCTCTCTTGTTTTAGGTTTGTCTCTAGTGATGTAACTATCTTACTAATTCGTATATTTATATATATTGTGCAATCGTAAACTTTTATTATATATATCTATAAAACAGCGTGGAATCAATAAAGTTACAAATCCATATTTAAAATAAAAATTACATATTATGTTTTTGTTATATGTCAATAATGTATTCATATATTGGATTTGCAAACATTATTTTAGGCGCGTAGCGCCGTAGAAATCATGTACTGCAAATTCAATATTTGAATACTATTGTTATAATCGATAAATTCAAAATTATCCATATCAGCAAAAGTTATGTCAGTTAATTTG
>JAUZND010020684.1:0-25608 GCA_034780555.1 Coelogynopora nodosa | reverse complement strand
ACGTTAGGAGAGAGAGGGATACAAATGAGGGCTGTAGAGGGAGAGATAGTAGTAGAGAGGATATAAATTCTAGTAGAAAAGAGAGAGAGAGAGAGAGAGAGAGAGAGAGAAAGAGAGTGAGAGAGAGAGAGAGAGACAAATGAGGGCTGTAGAGGGAGAGAGAGAGAGAGAGAGAGAGAGAGAGAGAGAGAGGGATACAAATGAGGGCTGTAGAGGGAGAGATAGTAGAAAGGATAGCAATTATAGTAGAAGAGAGAGAGAGAGAGAGAGAGAGAGAGAGAGATACAAATGAGGGCTGTAGAGGGAGAGATAGTAGAAAGGATAGAAATTATAGTAGAATATAGAGAGAGAGAGAGATAGAGAGAGAGTTATTAATTGTTAAATAATAAAAAATCACTCAATTCGCAGTCCTGCCACAAAAAAGATAAACCGCCTAAATTTACTAAATTTAATAAAAGTCTAGTTAAAAAAAATAGTAGTAAAATCAAATTCAAAATTAACGATGTATGTTTCGTGTTCTACTTAACTATAGAGGAGTGAGAGATGCAACACTGAGGAAGAGAAAGACTAATATTGTAAGTTGACAAAAGATAACAAGTCAAAGAGAATATAAATAGAGAGGAGCAGAAATAAGGATAAGAGAGAGAGATGAGTAACATAGAGAACAAAAAAGAAAAGTAAACATTTCTCAGTTCAAAATAGTGTTTCGAAGTTATTTTTTCATGTTTAAATTGAAGTTCTTATAGAAATGAGATAAAACAATAGAGAAATGAAAGGGAAATAAAAAACAAAATAGTAAAACGAAGCGGGAAAAACAAAAATAAGTTAAATAAAAATAGCCCATTTGGATTAGAGAAAAGCTTAAAAAGCAAAATCATTTAAAACGTTTTAAAATTCAATTTTATGTAAAGCTATCTTTATGACAATATATTATTACAATTTTTTCCCAAAAATTATACAAAAATTAGCCCATAAACTTCTGAAAAAAGTAACATCGATAGACTTTCGCAATAGAAAGCGCCACAAAGTTGACGAACCTGAAGTCTGTCGTCAAGGACCTTCCTCTCCTTGTTCAACTTGGCCATCTTCTCCTCCATCATCACGTTGGACTCCTCCATTGACTTGATCCTCTGCTCGACACTGCTCTTCTCAACTTGCAACTTCTGCCTCTGCTGCTCCTCGAACTCCAGCTGCTCCGCGATATCTGCCATCTGTGATACGAGGGAATACAGGAGAGCGCTCTTATTTACTTTATTTCCTTGTGAGAATCTCGATGCAGATTCATGGTTCCGGACTACACAAAAAGACACCAACTATCTTCTGTGTTGCGGTATATTTATAGTATAAAAGTCCTAAAATAAATATTCTTGTAATATTTGGATAAATAATTTATTTGTCGAAAGATTTAACAAATTAGGTAACAGTTAACTGTCTCCCTATGGCAAATGTTATATTATTCATTATATTTGTCCAAAATGTTCCGACCATTTAATACAAAACCCGGATATTAACCGTTTCTTTTTAAGTGTTATGAATTGCAAATTTATCCACAGAAAAAACTTGTATTTGCCAATATACATTTAACATAATATGTTTACATTACATATTACAATACATAATAGTATTTTTTGTTATATTTATTTATGTTTATATATTATATAAGTATATAAATAAATATAAGAAAAAATCCAAATACACACGCATTTATCTGAAAAGTGTAATAAAGAAAAGGTTGCTGAGAGCTGACTGACCTGCTCCGAAACTTTCTTCTTCTCATCTTCCATTTTCGCGACCCGCTCTTTGTCTTCAATTTCTCGCTGTTCATAGTCGGAGGTCTGATATTTAAGATCCGCAACTAGCTGCGAGAGGCGCTGTCGATCCTGAAGGGTGACAGTGATGAGAGGCATGGGGTGTCAGGAACACTTTACTGTGGAGTACTAACCATTAGAAGACCTTAAGTAATCGACATAACCTGATCATTTTCAAAAGGTAAACGTTATTAATTTTTCTTATGAGAATAACAATTATATAATAGCCACATGAAAATATAGAAATATATAACAAACAATTGAGGTAAACCCGATCAGGTTTTAGTCTAACTGGAAAGATAAATATTTTAATCTAAGTTTGTAAAGTAAATTGTATGACCACTGTTCTAATTTAATATAACAAACTCTAAAAAACTCCAAACCTGAACAGATAAAACTCCATTGATTTAACCCATACAACTTTAATTGTGTATAGTACATATAAAACAATAGTAGTTAACAACATACCAATATTTTATCATTGCTATATAAGGAAGCTATCTTGATAATTCAAGGTCGATTGACTAACCAACCAATAAGAATCGTCCACGTACCTCCTCTGCGTCCTGCAGTGCGTCACGCTCCTGTTGAAGCTCCACAACAATCCGCATCTTCTCATCAGTGAGATTTTCCAACGATTTCTTTGTTGCATTAAACTCGACGCTTGTCTTTTCCAGTACGTCTTTCACCTGAGAGAGAGAGAGAGAGAGAGAGAAAAGCATAATAATTATTGAAAAAATTCAATACCATAATTACAATTAAAGTTATCATTAGCAATTTTAGCTTAAACTGTAAATATTTAATTTAATTTAAATCAACAACTCTTCAATTTCAAAAAAGACATAAAATATGGATACCGAAATAATCAACTGAAAATCTTAGTTTAAAATATTTAACCAAATAAGTCAATTCTTGATAATTGAATTATAGGTACAGTAGTGTGAACTTTATCAAACTATGTCGTTGACTTTGGGATGGAAAAGATATATTTAAGTAATCATTTCTTTATAGAGTGTATAGTATAAAAAAAACTGGTAAGTCAAAACAAGCATTTGCTATAAACGTATTATAATATTGTAATAAAAGGTTGTTCGTTTCACTTTGGCAGATGGAAAAGTTAGAATAAAATATCGTCGATTAGATAGTGAAAGAATTGGTGCTTAAAAATTATAGTTTAGAATATGAATATTTCAACTTGTTAGTTCTACTAAGCGGATTGACGCCATACACAGGATAACTATAGTTATACAAACTATAGTGGAAGAATAACATAAAAAAGCATAGCTTATGAAATAAATAACCATATAGGTTGAAACATCTATAACAAACTGGATTTCTTTTTTAAGTCTATTCAGCAGGATACTTTTTATTAGTAAACATCACAAAAATCAAATGTGGAAAGATAATCATTAGATTCAGAGTATTTTAAAAGTTTTATTATTAATTTAAAATATTAATTTATATATTTGAACGTTTTCTCGAGCTGTGGTGGGGGGAACCTCAAACACTCCACAACCAAGAATGAATCAATGAGAGAATCGAACCTGTCTGATCTCATCCTCCTTGATTGCGACCACCTCCTCCTGCCGTGTGATGGAGAGGAGCGGCTTCACTTTGGTGAATAGGCGCCACCAGGACCAGTTACGCAGCTTCATATAAGCCAGACAGTTCCGCTGGATCACCTTCGTGGCGTTGATGTGCTGGATGCGAAGTTGACAGTTCCTAGGTGGAAGGACAGTGGATCAATTACCATATTTAGCGGTTATATATATAGATAGAAGAGTATTTTCCGTTCTACACAAGTCTCTGTGATATAAAAAAATGATAATACGGGTGAAATCGAAGACCGTATATTATCATAATATTATCTAAACTTTTATAGATGTACTAAAAACTATTCATAATATACAAATAAAGTTTTCCATGAAAAAGCAAGAGTTTGAAGTAAATCAATTTAGTCTGAATTTTCGTTATATTATTTTTATCATACTATAAAATGTCATACTTAATATATTACAAAACTTTCAAAGTTATCAAAAAATTATCAAAAATCGATAATGCGATTAGTTATATTAAACGATTATGTGATAATAAATTGATTAATATCAATTTCATTTAATATGACGTTGTTAATTATTAAGTTCATATTTCCATATTATAATACCGTACTTAATTTTTAATGTATTATAAAATATCAACGCTTTTTTGTTTCCTTTATAAATTATTACATTTATTATAACTTTTAAGCTAATATTCCAGGATTTTATGTTTACAAAAAATATACTTTTTTATAAAAAGTTGTACATAAATTTTTGTACCAGAATATACAACACTAAAAGTTTATCACAAAAATGCACTTTTCTGACAAAATTGCGATAAATTTCAAATATATTAAAATATATATACAGTACATATTATACTACCCAAACATTGACAAGTAGTATATGTATTTTTTAAAATTATTTATTGGAATATATTACTATGTAAATAGTTTCAACACACTTTCTTGCGATATGACCTCTGGCATAAGCCTGGAAGCGGACGATGAGATTTGTGAGATGGGAATCTCTCTCCTCTTCCAACTGAGCTAACACGCCAGCCTTGAAGAAGATCTTGCTCTGACCAATTCGATATAGATTCTCCGCCAATTCCAGGGATTCAATCATCTTCTCACACGCCTTCTTACCATCCATGAAGCCCTAAGGAGAGAGATGGTTGGACATGTAAGAGTTATGTACAGTTAATATACAAGAAAATACACAATATTAAAAGTAGCACGTTATAAGTGAGGTTTGAAGAATCAACATACTGAAATGATTATCACAAGACTAACCTCGAACTATAAGTAACTAATACACCTTATTTATTTTTACTCATTTTAGTCACATCTATTTTTTAATATTAAATGTTGTAATTTGCTGTGAAGCTTCTTCTAGAATTATACAATGAATTTTTAATAAATTTACAAACAGAATCATATTAAAACATATAATGTTGTGGTTACAAATGAATACATCGCAAAAAAATAAAGTACGCTGGTGATGCGGGGAGTGATTTAGATTTTTCATATATACGAGATGACAATAACAGTTAGTTATGATAATTAAACCGATGTAGCATCGTTTGTACAAATTATGATGAGAAAATAATCAATATATAGATTTTACACAATTAAAAAATAAATTTATTCATGATTTTTACAGCTATTCCAACCCAATTAGGAAGATTTATAATCCGTCGGCACATAATATTGTTGGAGTAGCTAACTATAAATAAAGTGACTAAAGTATTTTTGGAGAAAAGTTTACTATATTTAATTACACATGAGAGGTATACCTCTATATAAAAATGATGTAAATCTAAATAATAAAATTTCCTAAGAACAAAATTATAACGTACTACAGAATATGCACAATGAATTTGTATGAACACTTTTCAACACATAACTTCCCCTAAAATCCTCTTAATACATTAGATTAATCTTATTAAACATCTAGATAACAACACTAGTATACGAAACTAAAACATATTTAGGAAGTACATACCTTTGGAAAGGCTTGCGGTGTGAGAATCTCATAGCGCTGTTTGAACTCTTGGAATAGAATTCGATTGGGGAAACCCTGTCGACAGATCCGGATGCCCTCAAGGACCCCGTTACACTTGAGCTGATCCAGAACAAGTGGGGCATCGATCTTCCCCGCCTGCGAACACACAATAAATATGCCACCTTGATCAGCGTGAGGTATGATATTGCATACGAGGTTGGGACTAACAGCCATGTCGCGGATATTCAATAGTAGACTTAACCTTAACCGAGAAATGTCAAATACCTTAGTGTGAAAACAATAGTTGATCGACGCTATCAAAGTGAGCATACTAGTTAAAAACTATTTTGATACAAAATTTGAAATTATTAACTAATATAGGTCATATCATAAAGATTGACGTTTTTTGTAACTTATTCGACTTGTGATATTAGATCAGTTCAAACTCTCGCTTATCTCAATTTGGTTTGGCTTATTATTTTCACAGGAATAAGAATATAGCCAAGGAAGTAGAGCATTTTCAAACCAAGCGAGAGAGTGCGAACTCGAATTTCAAAGCAATCTTCGAGGACGTCAAAGTCAGCGTAAAATAGTATGTCAGACGGTTTCAAATCGATTGAGTTTCGCTTGGGGTGAGTTTACGATAGGAATCTTATATTCAGTATTTCAATGTTCATAATGAAGATAACCAACCATCTCGTCCAGATCGTCCACCAAATCAGCCAGTTCACACTATCGTTTGGGTTGAAGTGATAATTATATAATTTAAATCATAACAATAACAGCTTACGGTGAGAGTTTTTTTCATCATATTCGCCACTAATTTGTTAGCACGAAGCCCCTTATACAGTGAGGATAGTGTTTGGTAAAATTAAATTAAAAATAACCGATTGGCTTGGTGATACACATGGTCATAATAATTTATCCTCAGTTGAATTTTGATCGGTTTAAATCTAAATAAAGCCCAAGTGTGTAACTTACTGCCTAAAAACACAAATTTCTTTCTAAATAATTGTACGAAAAGTACTTCTCAGTATACAGATTTCAAATCCAGACGGGATTTTAGGTCAGTATTTTATAGTTGAGAATGCATATAAATGTTAAAAATCAGATTTTTTAGTTAGTTTTTTTAAAATTAAGTATTTATCTCTTGATTAAAATATTTTGTTACTTTTTAATATATTTTATGAAGGTCAGGGGGTATCACCTCAATATGTTATCGAATGTTTAGCATTTTCAAAAAACTCATCTAAAATTCACCTAATCCAAACAAAATAAGGTGCTTCCTGAATTAATGAAATAGGTACCAACAACAATTAAATATGAACTAATGCTCGGAAACAACTTTAGGTCAAAACGATTATAACGACTTTTTATAGACATCATGTTAAAAGACTCAACTCTATGTGAACTCTTCAAAATTAGTTCAAATGATAATACACAATTAATATTAAATTGCTTAATTAACTCTTATAGAAACATGTAGATAGGAAGACATCGCGTGAATTTGATAACGAGCACACGTAATCTGTAAGAGCGTCCCCTTAACTAATCCAATCCTATTCACCTCATTCGTTCCCCTTAATTGCCTCACACCAACCGCCTATTAACACGACACGCCATGCAAGACGTATACCGAGGAATGCATGGAACGTAGAAATTGATACAGTACTAGCTAGTACTGTTAGTAGGTAAACAGTAGTTGGTTTAGTTTCAGCCGAATACACAACACACCATTATTCTCGGTCAGAGTAGTTCTACCAGTATTGCAGCCGGCATGTGGCATCAGAGGAGTTGAGCGAGAAGAGAAGTAGACATCTGTACAACTCTGTAGAGAGAAATACGTTTACGTGACGTACTCTTTTATTACCTTTGGGCTCTCTGTAGAGGGGGGGGGGGGGGGGGGTAGCTCTATACCCCACAAACACATCACATCTTGGCTGTGAAGCTGGGTTGTACGCTGTTTCTGAGATTGAAACAAGCGCAGAACTATTGCTTCATGAATGGATACACAGAGCGAGAGAGAGAGAGTGACAGAGTGTGTATTGTAGTAATACTCAGTCTACAATTAGCAGGAAATACGAAGGGCGCTATCATGAAAGTAACCTACGGATTCAGGTCTTGTGAAAGCAATATTGAAGTTGCTCAAAAAAAGAACACCTACTTTTGACAAAATGGTATTGATTTTCGCAAGTATTGTCACCAATACGGGACAATACATGGTTTTGAGACGAATGTATTTTTAATATTTTGAGGATGAACCGAAATCAATTGAACTAACATATAAACAGTGAAGATGTTGAATGATTTTACACTGAAGAGCTTATAAATTAAAAGTTGTAAAACAACGCTAGTCATATAGTTGAAATAATTCCATTTCGCACAAATTTAGGAAACTGAGGCACTTTTGTTTAGATTAACAAAACCCATCATGAATGCAAAAATACTATAACATTTTATTTAACAGCAATTATTATGTTTTAAAATTAAATTAATTAATACTACAGCATAAAGTCAAGGTTTTCCTTAGCAGCATTTCAATCAGTAAAAGAGCTTAAAATAGCGCCGTTTGTTAGAATCTGACCCAATAATAATTTGAGTCTTCCATCTGTTCCTCCCTTCATTTTAAAATTACTTTATTTCCGACCGTTTTAAATTAGTTTTTATGTTCACTCATTAATGTTTTGTGAAATTGTTTTATAAAATATTGTGTATTTGTCTTATTCAATGTTGACTGCATCTGCATGTTTTATGAATTATGTCTCGTCGTCTAAATATCTCTCGATTCAATACTGTCAGTTTTGCTATTGATCCGAACATTTATAATGATCCGAATCATAATATTAGTGTACCGTACGTGTTGTGCAGTAACGTTGCTTAGATTTCATAAAAAGGCAGATCACATAAATTTGTCACAAAACCTATTAATAAACCAGATTCTGAAGCAAGCACTACTTTATTTTTTTATAATAATATATAATACAGAAGAACATTGTAGAAAAAGCTAAGGGAGTGTACCGTTAAGATTTTATTTGATTAACAGTCAATATATTATTATATATTTTTACAAATAAATACCTATCCAGATTAAAAAAGATTACACAGCGACATACCGAATACAGAATAGACAATTGCACAAAAAAATTAAGAGGTGTATCCTTTTTTTGTTAGAAAACAGTAACATAAAAAAATGGTGTAAAACTACACATGCAAGTATGACATAATAGTAAGTCAAATAAACCGGCTCTTCTTTCACATAATATAAATGTGTTGTATACCCTCGTTGTTCAGCATAGTTATATGTATATAATGATATTGTATGAAAAATATGTATATGCCTTGAAAATACATTTATTTTAGAAAATAAAAGGAGTTTCTTTGTACCAGAAAGAAAAATATTTTATAATATACAAATTATAGGTTCATAGTTTTAAAAAAGAATATGATTGTCTGAAATATTCGGTTGTAAGTTATTTATAAAACCACATAAACTTTACATATATATATAGATCCGTCCCATAAACGTATATATGACTTTGTCCTTTCGGCAGCCCTATATTCAGTAAGTCCCTGAAGTATCATAAAGTATCAACTTCGCGAAACATCACTTCGATTTTTTGAATCAATGGGCCGTTATGCCAATAGATAAAATGAAAAATATATAAACAGGAACAGTATGCTTTCTATACAATATATGAAATAAAATTTAATAAAATATCATAACGTTTATATAAAAAGTTTAGGTATCACTTTCGGAAACACCCTTTCCCCTTTTCAACCACAAAAAATTCACGAATTTAAAGGAAAGGAAGGAAACAAGACATTCAAAATTTATTTAAAAAAAACGCAATTTCTAAAATATAATATGAAGCCTTAGGATTGCAAAATATTATAATATATAGTGTACTAAAGAACCAAAGAACATATTATTATTGTATGCAATTTTCGAAGGTACTAGGGGGGCGGCAGTCAAATATATTCCCACAAACAATCTGATCCGGATCATAAACAGTGACACATTACATTTAATTTTACGAATATAATTCCTTCCGATCATGGTAGAGTAAACAAATCGATTGAAAATAATATTTAATTTAAGGTTATAATTTTTGTATTAAAAAAATATTATTTTTTAAAATTTATTAAATTTATGAATTACATAATTTTTGCGAACGATATATTTCTACACATGAATGTCGTAAACACCCACCCTCTTCTCGTGATTGGGGATGATACAGCGCACGAAGTTGGGGTTGGTCGAGTTAAGCACGGACATCAGCTTGGTCAACTGCTCCTTGTAGAGCTGGCTCACTGTACGGAACATGCCCTTACGGGTCCGTGTACCAAAGTTGGTCTCCTGGTTTGCTGTAGCAGACAGACCCACGATCTCGGCGTCCTTCCAGATCGCCTGTAGTGTCCAAAGGGAGTGGGGAGGGAAGAGATTGAGGGGTTTCTAGGGTGACTTGTTGTTGTAGGGTGGATGTACTATTCACACACTATAAGAGCAGATATACATGAGGTCTTACATAAACCTTTCGAACGAAATTAAATTAACAGGCGCACATTTTATCGATTTGGCTACAAAAATATAAAAGCAACGCTAACCTATCTTTAAAAGGCAAAAGATGTTGTCTTTACGATAATAAGATGAAAATAAAAAAATATCAATTATAATTTGATATGGAAATTATTTAACCTCCTTTTAGTAAAAAAATATCCCTTTTGTTGTTTAAAAAAATCGATAAAATTATCAATTTAATCGAATTATTTGTTAAGCTACATTTATTAAAGAGATTGATTATTATTTTATTAGTTCAGCAAACATTTCTGCTCAAATTAGCCAATTTTCAGTGTATAGTGCTAAAATATGGTTACAGTGACGGCACGGGTTATTTTTCAGTGATAAAATATATTGAAATAACTTTATTCATTGAAAAAGTACAAACTTTATATACATTAGAAAATAATACGTAATGTTGAGTCCTTAGAATTCGAACATTGGTGTAAATTAGAAAATAAAATGTAGTAAAAGTACAATACTTTTCCAAGTATACAATTTATTGCAATTTATTCAGTAATTTAGTAAAAATAGTGTTTGTGCCAAACGTAATTATTTGCACCCTTCGACACCATTAACGTTGTTGACACCTTTCCTTTACAAATCAATATACATAACAGGTTCTTTCAGCTCTGGTAATCATCAATAATAAAATAGAATACCTATTACAATAACAATGTCAACCAAATTTATTTATAATAGACTCAAAGACAAATAAACAGTAACCTTTACGTTTTGCACTAAACAATGACAATTATAGCTCACTTCTGGATTCATTTATTATTGGATTATGGATTCAAACATCGTACAGAGAACGGATGCTCTGAAATAAAATTAATGATTTGTCGATACTATTGGTGCGTCTTTTATTAAGTGATTGTAGGATATTGTGATAAACATCAACTAATGAGGATGAAAATGATTCAACTTTAAGAATTATTATTATACCACCCACACGAGTCTATTTTTTGCTGGTAATAAAGAGTGGATTAAAATTCGTATGCTAGCCATTGCCTCATTTGTGTCACCTAAAATAATACATGACTGTTTGTTATAGTGAATACCGGTACGTTTATATACCATGGACTACAAGTCATACATTATTACAAAATGATCTTATGTTTTATTTGATGACAACGGTAACATGGAACAATAAATTAATATAGAACAGCAATATCAACATCGTGTCAAAATAAATCCCTGATAAACACTTATAGTAGGGGAAAATGTACTAAACAAAGAGTAACTTGTACTCAAGGCTTCGGATAAGTGCGTTAGACAATAATCGATACTGTCACAGGATGTTAACATAATATAAAAAGATATTGGATTGAAGCCGACATATGTGTCAGCAACTACAATAATACATTAATACAAAACACAGCGATGGAATTATTCTCAATACGTTTTAGGCAACAGCACAACGACGGAAAATAAGTTAGTGAGGCAGTAATGGTGGGAGAGGTGGAGAGATAGAGAGATTGAGAGAAGGAAAGGCAGTGAGAAGACAAGACATCTATATTAGTCAGAGGGACAGAGATAGGAGGAGTAGAGAAGTTGACTCGCTGCGTGATTCACAGGTCATTAAAAGACGGTAAACCGATGCAAACCGTGTTATTCGAATGAACTGTATAATATTGGCGTATCGTTGAGTATTTTGATAAAATTACATCATTATTTGTGACATGAACATGATCGTCTTTTATATAGTAGATGCGCTAACAGTCTCAGATTGAGTCTGCTGCACTTGAGAATAAGGTATATAGCGGTGGACTGTCTGCGACCATGTCATCCGTTCTCATTCTGTTGGTGCCATTCTAGAAGGTTGGTCAGTTGCAGCTCATGAAAATGGGCTGTCGAGCACTCTGACTAATGTATTGAGAGTGGTTTATACACGGTGCTCTCTCACAAAATGAAGTGACAATTATACGTCAACAGGATTTATTAATTCTACTTTATCTCACTCAATTTGACTGACTGCATGAACTAATTTTGTGATATAATGGTATTACATTAATAAGGAATCAACACGGATAACTGATAAATAGTACTACAACAAAACAGTATAAAGGACATGGATATAACTTATCATTGGCGCAATATTATAGATGTGCATTTTATAAACTGAGCTGGTGGTGTAATATATTTTAGAAATATTATAAAATAATAGAAGACAGTGTATACATTACTCAACGTTATGAATCCATCACATCAAATATTTACTATAAAAATAATATGCACTGAAGCAATCTACCAGCTTTTATATAATTCAGAAAATAAAGGCCAAATAAGCTCCAATTTAGAGGATCAACATCTATCCAACAATAGCAAGTTAGATTATTGTAGATGTTCAAAATGAATATGGTTATACTATAATGTGTGGTCAAAGTCGGTGTCAATAAGACCTGTTACCAATAAAAACAGAAAGACTGAAAATATTACATTAAAAATAACCTGTTGACATTTAATTATAACATCGTGTATTTCTGTGTGTACTACAACCCACCATATACATGTAGCTAGAGTTGAGAAATAAACACATCATTTATCTCATTTTAAAATGCTTTTGATTTCCCCCTACTTATTTATGATCTAGTCTATCCCTAGTTATATTTTTTGCTAATTGGATTTTGTAGACTCTCTTTTAAATCCACAGGTTTGACTTGTAACCTGTCTTATATAGATTGAATATATTATAAACAAATGATATATTACAATTTAATGTACAAAATGAAACATTAGTGAGAACTAATAAATTGAAACTACAGTTGGTCACCTGAACCAGAGGATCATTGGAGTTCTGCATGAGCGCGACCACATTGTCGTTGAGCGGGTCCATGTTCTTCGTGAGCCACCGGGCTGCCATATACTCCACCTTGCCCGCGTAGTGGATGACACCGAAGCTGGCACTGGAGCGGAAGTCCACCTTGGCCAGTTTGGGGTGTTGATCGTTGGCCTTGAGGAGGCCCTCGCAGTACGACTTGTCTGTCGCCTTGGGGAAGAAGCAGGCCTCGTCCAGCAGGGATAGCATCCCCATTGGCTGTGTTGGGGGGGGGGGGGGGGGGGGGTGTCGGTAGGAAGGTGAGAGCACCGCTTATAATAGACCTGATTCAGTTAATTCTATATAGACTATCCTGAGTAATATATTATTTCATAGGCACTAAATTTAAGAAATAAATTATATACACCAAATAAAGCGCAAATATTGTCACATTAAGTCATTTCCTAACATGCAAATTCCAGAGAACCGAGATATTTATTAGTCTTATGGAAAGTTGCAATGACCATAATATCGGAACATTTTCAGTTTCAAATTATTTCAAGTTTTGAATGGTTTAAAATAATTGAAAATGCTGATTTTTTAAAGTTATACAAAACTCTCCCTTTAAAATCCTGCACATGTAATCGCATTCATCCGGAATATTAATAACATTCATGTTCATTGCGCAAACAGATCACATGGTATACGCATTCATAAATATCTTAGCTCCCAAGAAGAACTCACAACTGTTTACAGTGTTGTTACCCGTAGTCTTCTTGATAAGTGTAATCCTGCACTTATTAACATCAATCTTATCAACACAAAAAGTGAAGAAACAACAAAACAGAGCTCACAAGATCATGAATAATAATACGTAATTGGAACTGTCGCACCAAATTATAGTCAAATTTCTCAGCCGGACACCACATCTGAAATCCACCCCCTTTCACGAATGCGTCGCGTCATGCGCATTGTCTCAAAAATATTATGCCAGCTCACAATTTCATTAATAACATAAAATAATCAAACTTTTCATATCTAGAATGCATTAAAAAATATCTGAATCAGTTTATAAATCAAGTTATATGCACCTTAATAAATGGTATAAATCTATTGTTTTATCGCATCCCCACGGATCCGCCAATGATGTATAATACTTGTCATAATATACTACAGTTATACCGTTGTAGCACCATTTGTGCTGATTCTCATTGCACTGCAGTGTCAGATTAATAATAGGTTAATTATATTCCTCTGTGAAATGGGACCCGGTACAACTAGTAGTAACAATAGTGTCCAATAAAACAATTGATTAATAATAATAATCATGTTTATTATCTTTTTAGGCTGACTTTAGTCAAACTTAAAAATTAAAAAAATTGTACTAATATTACCAAAATTGGAGTTTATTATTACGAAAATATATTTAGCAACTAAACTAACATACCTTTAAATAATAACAGAGTGATATTATTATAAGACTATTATTTTACAAAATAAATCAAAACAGTTGACAGAAAAAAAAGAGACAATCAAAGGCGTTGTCAGACATAATTATAGCTAAATTAATTAACATTTTAGTAGTGCGCACAAAGCTACGAAGCAGCAACCATAAATCCAATTACAAAAGAATATTCCAGTACGGCATCACTGAGCATCGAGGGCACTCATTCTGTTAACAGGTAAATCATTAGTTGAGTGTTTCAAATCACAGTGTATAGTAGCTATGAATTTGGGCCCAAATCTATTATGATTATTATGTAACAGCATGGAGTGTCTCTCTGGCACATTCAATTTCATTTAACTTTCATCAAAATGTAAAACGTCAATCAATAAAACAAAGTTTATAGGAATGCTGCTAACAAGAAGAGTAACTAATTACATATTGATATGTTACGATTGAAAAAGGAAAACCAATAAATGGTTTGTCCGATATGTATTGTTATTAAGACTTTAAACAATAGGCATAAACAGATATCTATTATCTATACAAACTACATACGTCATGTGTTACTTCATTGTCTTTATTAACTAAACCTTAGCACAGCCGCATATAAATAAAAAGAAACAAAATTTTTACAACAAAAAGTAATAGAAATTTTAAGATTTAGGAAAAGTACTGCAATCATATAACAATGTGGATCTAAAACGAAACGTAATATTATTATGCTATATAACTAGGAAATACTAACGTTTGTGGAGAATTGTACGGAAGTTAATGGTTGCATGCAAACTCGGATGAACTATAGCGACTGATAAAAAACCTGATCCTCATGCACTGTTAATATTCATATTCCACTTCCTCTTACAGATAATATATATTATGATGATGATTCTGATGCAGCTGCGAATGGCCTGAATTTAGAACTTGACTTAGATAATAACATATTCCAGAGATGCAACCGGTATGTTTCAAAGTTGACATTTCGGATATGAATTTTTCCTGTTGTAGTTAAATTTAATAGTTTATGAGCAAGGAGATAGAGCGGAGACAAACTCAAAGTTTTGTAGCATAAATCTGGTCAACACATCTTGTTCTATCGTGATGTCAACTATAAATAATCTAGACTATTTCAAAAAAGTAAACCAAAATGTAAAAAAAATCAAGGAATATTTGGATTATTCACAGGACAGTGTTTGCACAGACATTCACAAATAAAATCCCGAAGGTTTTCCATATAAACATTTATTATCAAAATTTTAATACATATTTTAAAGGAAAATTATCTCAAAATATAAACATTAACAAATTTCCCACATTATTCTTTTGTAATTTGATTAGGTTTAATATTTAATTGTTGATTTAGGTTTATTGTATTGAAGGTATAGATTTAGTTTGTATTATTCTTTATCCTTTGCTTTTCTAAACGTAAGTATTGCTCTTCTGTCTAAAATTCCACAGTTTGCCAACTAAAAACCAAATATTTAAAATATGATGGTATTAAAATTACAAATTCCACAGCTGTACGAACCCTGACAACAGAAATATGAGTCGAGTCACGAATATTGTAATATACTTTGCACAAAAATGGGTGGTATATTATTTTACCCCGAATTCTGTGTAGCACCACTTTTAGTTAAGAAAAACACTAATAAAACCAGGGCGGCTACTATTATCTACTAAAAAAATCAGGACATTATCAAATAGGTCCTCTTGACTAAGACGTAGTGAAGGAGCTGTAAATTCTAGAAAGCGCAATACTATTTCAGGGGTGATTATTATAGGATTTTGAACATACCACACATTATATACTTTAACAAGCGACACATACGTGGGTTGCTTGACTAAAAAAAAGTATTGCAAAAGTTCTGGTGCAGAGGTTTAAGAAGGAAATTTTGGTAGTTTATATGTTAATAAAAAATGCAAAAAAACAATGAATGTGTAGGTTTGGAATCAATATCTAAATAATATTCACTATATATTAATATATTCTGTCAATTCAATCAATAATTTATCTAGAATTTATCGGTAATACTTTGTTGATTCCAAATAGTTTTTGAAAATGTAGAATTATTTTCAGTAATCCCTCAAACATATTATAATGATAAAAACAGTGGACACTTGATCATAAATGGGTAGGTAGCAGCTGCCTATAGTATGTTGATAACCCTAAAAAATAAAATCCAAAATCAGTAGAGTTGGTAGCCATCTAAATTTTTATTTTATTCTTTTCCAGGTGTAAAAAAATTAATATTCAAAAACTATATATAATATATCTTCTAGAGCGAATATAACTGTGGTATTTTAAAACTATTATTTTCCAATTAATATAGATAGAAAGAGATTAATATTTAATATGTTAATTTTAACAAATTATTTTTAAATATTTCACAAACCGCGAATATTTTTCCAAATATTGAATTTTACAAAAAAATTAAAGTAATGCAGTTTCTTTTTAAAATAATTTATTTAAAAAGAAGAATTAATAAATTATATAAATTTAACAAATAATAGATACAATGAATTAAAATAGTCCTTTAAAATAGTTAACTTAATGAATAATATAGATATTAAAGAAAATTTAAACAAAATATGTTAATAATAAATCTAAAAAATAAAAATAAGGTGCTTTATTTATTTTTAATTTCGGTAAAACATGTTTTGGGACCTACAGTGAAAAATAATGATACCAGGGAGATTGCGAGTTAACTTCGTCTTAGGTAGTATTTGACGGAATCATGTGAAACATTCTACCCAACGACACGTCACCTGAAATTTTCACCAGTTACCTTTTCAATGAGGTCAATTGTGGGCTGTAGATCCAGTCCAAAGTCGATGAACTTCCAGTTGATGCCCTCTCGCTGGTACTCCTGCTGCTCCAACTCGAACATGGTATGGTTGAAGAGTTGCTGGAGCTTCTCGTTTGTGTAGTTGATGCAGAGTTGTTCGAAAGAGTTAACCTGCCAACGGGTCGGTTTCAGTTGAGTGTTAACTTTGAATTAAACTAATATTAGAAACTAGAGTTGAGTTAAATTCAGGATATCGTATACTAATATATTAGCAGTAATGTATTTTGACTCAAAGTAAATCGAGAAAGACAAATGAAAATAATAATTAATCAAAATATGTATGTGAAGTATGAACAGAAAATATATACAATTGTTTCTGGAAGATATATCTAATATTTAAGCTAATCGTAATTTAGTGCATGACATGATCAAATAAATTCAATTATGAAATTAAAAAAATATATATAGTAATGTACACCTTTATATATTACATTTTTAATACCAAGACAAGTAATTAATATTTTAACATAGTAGGCACTCCAGTTACCAAAATGCATTTTGGTAACTTTCCAATA
Organism: Coelogynopora nodosa; assembly: GCA_034780555.1. Taxonomy (NCBI): domain Eukaryota; kingdom Metazoa; phylum Platyhelminthes; order Proseriata; family Coelogynoporidae; genus Coelogynopora; species Coelogynopora nodosa. The sequence continues at coordinate 8,131 of JAUZND010020684.1, read as the reverse complement.
TTTATAAAATTGGAGCGGCTGTATTTTTCTTGTTTTCTTGATTGTTTCAACAACCGTCTCCAATTTACAGCTCCCACCTCTCTCGATTTCTCTCAATTCCGACATGCCTTTTACAAAGATAGCGCTATAAAATACAAATTTACAAGTCGAGATGTAACAAAAACAAGGATCAAGTGAGCAAAGTTCCGAACCACTAGTTGTCTACACTCTAAACAATCCATTCTTGAGGTATGTCACACCCGAGCATTCCAAGGATACATAATCCGGTCCACCGTCCCACACAGAGTCAATGGTCACCTTTGATATATAGAGAGAGAGTTAGTGAGAAAGAGAGAGAGTGTATGAGTGAGTGAGATACACACCTATAAACCGCCATGTTGTGTATCTGATAACACCACAAGTCAATTACTCCGCAATATCTGTGAAATTTGTGAGGACAGCTGTGTTACAACACTACTCCAGAGTACACTTAGCTTTTCAACAACAAGTTGCACTTCGCGGATAGTTTTGTTTTATAGTAACAACAGGTTGTTGTTTACGAAGATATATTATGCCATCAAAAGTGTATACCATTGTGTGTACACGTTCAACTTCTTACAATTTAATATGACCGAGTTATTATCCACATTTTATTGACGTTCATATTAATTAATCAACTTAACTGACTGATGAAAAGATTGTGGAATTTCATATACACGCCATGGCCCCTAAAGTCTATCGTGTAACAGTTTAATGGCGGGACGATCACAACAGATTGGTAATTGGAATGAATAATGCAGAATGCATTCGTTGAGCCAATAATTAGGATGACAAAACCCACCGCTAGTGGATATTAAAGTAATTAATTTGAGGTTTTTTAAAATAATATAATTATATAATATATGGATACTGTGTAATGTCTAAGACTTTGCACATAACCACTTGAAACTAATATTTATTAATGTAGTTTCTGTAAACAATCAAAGATTATTGCTTAACAAATTAAAATAAACTAAACTAAGAGCTAAACTAAACTAAAAATCTGACAGATGAAATTCATTTATGATGTATGAAAGCCAGAACAGGTTTCTATATTATTGATTATTATATATTATTGATCAGTCAACATAAATAATCAATACTACTTTATAATTGATGTAAGCCATAATATTATGTAGTATGAAATGAACGTACGTTTCGGAATCAATTATATTTAAATAAACCAATTTAGAGTAACATTAAATGGCAATAAACTACGGCCTATAATAAAACCGATATATATATATATCATAAATTTTAAAGATGAGTAAATAATATCACAGGCCCAATGTCAATATATAATTCATTTATGTTTATTATCATTATTTATTATTGTTAATGCCAAATAGAAGAAAGCTTAGTAAAATAAGTGGCTCGTGTGTTTACCATGATCAGCTGATTATGACATCAAATGAATAGTGATTGCTAAACAGACTGTTTAATTTGGACTTTACTAAATTCACATATTATCATTAAATACTGTATTGACTTATTATTTTGCAATAATATGAAATAATATTTCATGTTTTGTACCAATAATTTATATTTAACTTGTTAAACGAAGTAAACAAATAAAAATGAATAAATGAAATAAATTTTCTATATTATTCATACATGATAATAAAATTAATTTAAAAACTTAAATATAATTTTCATAATCAAATATGATATAAATAATTAACCACTTCTATTACCAAATAATTAATCTACTATTTAAAACAAAATTATTTTACATAGTAAGAGAAGTCATTTTCTTAAATAATACGTATTTGTTACATTTGTTTACTGCATTCAACACCACTACAAGCACCCACCAAATGAAACAGCACGTTTGCTCTGTAAGATCATAAATAGTAAATAATTAATCGGAAATTAACACGACATGATCGATAATATCACTAGAGTCGTTCACTACTATTTGATCGAAATATGAACATGGTAATAATCATGCGTTACTATAGTATAAAGTGTGTCCCATAAGTTACAACGACTTTTATAGAAATTCACATAGTCACATCGATGAATTAATCAAAATAATTATATGCTGTAGCATTTCAAAACAGTATTTATCAAAAATGTCTTCTGATAACAGGTAACATACAATTGAGAACAGAATTCTTACAGAAGCATGGTTTTTGTTAAAGTGATCAAAGTATATTTTCTGTGCGTAATGTAAAGACCAAATTGCGTGACAGATATGGCTTTGAACCACCTGATGCGAGATACATAAAAGCATGGGCTGATAAGATTTTCACATCTGACTTTATACTCAAACCCAGATCTGGTAGAGCCAATGAGTAAAGAGATTACGAGGAAGACTTCAATACTTCTGTAAAGGAAGATCCGAAACAATCTATCCGGCGTCGCTCTGATGAGTTGAATATTTCCAAAACGACATTACACAGAATGTTGACGAAAGACTTGGGGTATAAAATTTGGAAGCCAGCAAAGGTTCAATTTTTTAGTAAAGATGGTGTTGTACAGCAGATAGTTGTATTCATATATTAAGAGATTAGTTTATTCCAGCTCCTGAGGCAAGACAGATATTACTATCCACATGTTTCCAACAAGATGGTGTTTTAGCTCATACCGCCATAGCAACTTGTAATGTCTTAACGAACACCTTTCAGGATCGTTGGGTTGGCAAATTTGGGCCGACTCCTTGGCCAGCATATAGCCCTGACCTCACGTCCTGCGATAACGCCTTATGGGGTACAATGTAGCCCAGAATTTTGTTATAACTTATGGGACATACTTTATTATATATACAATTTTAATATTAATAATATATAATTTTATCAACGTTATTAGAAATTAAACATATTTATCGTTCAAAAAATTCTTTCACTTAGATTCAAAAATGGTCTTAGAAGCACAGAAAGATCTGACACTCTAACATTCGGACATAGTGATTTTAACTCCAACGCCCCATATTTACAGAGAGAATCTTGAACAACATTTAAGACAGGCACCTGAAATATTTCAAATCCAGCGATGTCCAAAATGCCAATGAAGCTGACACCGTGCCGCTTGCCTCGGTCCAGAGACCGGTTGATCCTGAGCACCAGCCAACGAAAGAGACGCTCGTACACCGCCTTGCTGATGGCCTCCACAGCGAACTCGACCTGTTCCTTGGTCTGCGCCTTGGAGACCATCTCTCGGCCCACCTTGATGCGCGGCTTGAGGAAGGCCTTAGTGACATCAGTCACTTGGAGGCCAAGCAGGTGGCTCACCTTCTGGGCGACTGGGGAGGAAGTAGAGAGAGAGAGACGGGGAGATAGATCATTGAGAGGGGCGATGGAGGATGGAGAGGGGAGATGGAGAATGGAGAGGGGAGATGGAGAATGGAGAGGGGAGATGGAGGATGGAAGTGTGAAGATGGAGGATGGAAGTGGGAAGATGGAGAGGGGAGATGGAGGAAGGAGAGGGGCAATGAAGGATGGAGAGGGGCGATGGAAGATGGAAAGGAGAAATGGAATGGAGAGAAATAATCATGTCGCTATTTGATAATGTGGAGAGCTTTAGAGTGGTTAGGCTTTATAAAATAAATAAAAATCAAATTTATAGAATACAAACACTTCCTGTAAAAAGATTGTGAATAGGGAGAAATGGTATTAACCAATTACACACCAAACTTCTTTATTTGAATGCAATTTAGTTTTTCAACAGCATTGTGTTGTATTCATAAAATGTATAGAGCTCTCAGTAATTAGTCAACACTTGGCTATTATGAATTGAAAAGTATACAACTTTAAAAAAGTAACAACTACCCAATTATATTTTAAGTTAACATTTTACATATTGTTTATATTTGTAATACACATACTACAACTTATTATAATATAATAAGTTGTAGTATGTGGGTAGTTGTTACTTTAAAAAAAAAGGTATACTTTTCCATTAATAGTAGCCAAGTGTTGACTAATTACTGAGAGCTCTATAAATTTTATGAATACAACACAATGCTGTTGAAAAACTAAATGTCGTGATTACTTGACAAAAGAAAAAACACCGAAGTATGGCATCAAACTACAGTCAAGCTTTTATTTTAGTGTTTCGCACTTCGATCTAATAATATATGACTAGTAATTATGTAAATAAAAATAAATTAAACTGATTAAACACTTTCGGTAAAATATTAATCGCGAAAGAAATATATATATATATAAATTTACCATTATAAAATACATTACAATAGTTTGACTCTTATTTATAATGTCTTACCTATCTAAAAAATATTATCTCCTTACAGTACTATTTATGATTGGTAATATTTACTTAGAAATTGCCTTAAATTTTATGAAAAAATCAAATGACCGACCATACATAACACTAGTCAGAAATATTTCAAATATTAAACTATTCATTTGAACAAATAGATAACGTTTAAGATGTATTAAATCCATCTAAACAAAAAGATAACGAGGACTCCAAGGAGCCAATTTTCGACATGAGTTAAAATTTAAACGAAAAACCCCATTTTTACAGCTTAATTTTATCCTAATAAATAAAACAAGATCCTTTCATCCAGTCTCGGACGGGATGGTTGTTAGTCAGCATGCTAATCTCCCCGGTTGATAATAATACAAGACACTTCCCGGGGGAACTACAACTGACAGCTCTCGCCTCTGATTCACCAGATGAATCGGTCGAGCCGATCGGCAAATTGAGTTACCAGATATCCCTGCCTCCTTCTCTACTTCAGACACTGTACCCTTCTATAATATATGTATTAAATAAGAGTTAATTATACATTTAAACAGGATTGATAACAAAGCTAATATTTGCCTCTGTACTACAGTCCCGCGCGGTTGGCTATAGGAAGTCAATCGATAACTCGCCAAAACATTCATTGCAGACAACATGGCCAGCAATGGAGTTGTCTAAACTGGCGCTGTGTAAGTTGTTGTTGTACTGTGTTGATACGATAGTAGGAAGGAATGCGGTGCTAGACTTACTCGTATTGTCGGGAAGAGTGGCCTGATCGGAGTTTCGGTCCTGCATGAATTCCATGTTGCCGAAGTGGAGAACGGCGGAGATAATGCGGAAAATAGCTGTCGGTAAAGAAATGAAGGCGAGCAGGAAAGAACATATTAAAATCAACATACATGTTATTCTTGTTGCTGCGTTTTGTAATGTCTATATTCGAGGCTAAATTCCTTATTAGTCTCAAGTGTAACCATACAAGTCGCTTAAACTTCGGACCCAACAAATATTTTAATAACATGGTTTGAAATAACTTATGTTAAAATTTGATGTACTTATACAATATTTGTAGCGAACAGATACATTACACCAAAACTAGTTTCAACGTTAAATTATGAAAAACTAGGCTTAATGTTATCATAAAATCTACCATTGAATATATTTGCATGAGTACATTTAGGAGAAGAAAATATAAACATAAATAATTAATGCAAAATATAATTGAAGAAAAGTAATTTCGTCTATATAATTAGAATTGCGAAAATAGTGCTATGTTATACCATATAAAGAATTTGGAATGCATTATAGAATATGTATGTATAGTAACTTATAGGCTATGTCTTGACGTTGTCTGTTGGAGAGATATCAATTTTACAGAACGAATTTGTGTCGGAAATTGGTAATCATCATTTAAAGCACCAGCTGAGCCGGCTATTTTGAATGTGTAACACAACATCGAAAATGTATTAGAAAAATTTCATTGACCACGGAACGATGACAAAATTAACATTTAAAAATAGGCTATACTATTTAACTACAAAAGCCTACGTAATAGAAAAATACGGGAGAAGACAATATGACCCGCTAACAAACATTTATCAAAATTAATAGAACTGATAAAATCAATCATACCATACACACGACTACAATCGATAATGCCATACAGGGATGACCACGAACAAGACCAAAACTATTTCATTCACATCTTTAGGGAAGAATATTTTTTCCTTGATTTTTGCCTGACATATTTTCAAAGTGTTACCCAAAATGTCTAAGACTTTAGATTTTTAATATTTATGTTTTTAAAATTTTTATCTTTAAAATAATGTAAGTTTTCAGTAAGCTTGTGACATACAGATAACTGTCACGGATAAAGTATATAATAATACAATTAATATAGTATTCTACCGATAATAAAGCCTTGTCTCTGGCATTTTATAAGAACCACTTTTTCGTATGATAAAAGAATCACTCCCCCTAACTATACACAAAGTGACCGGTCACCCATATAAGACCTAATCCCCCCTACCATCTTGCTCCTCATTCGTGATGCCCATGATGTTCATCGCCTCTACTGTCTCCTTGAACATGAGGCCATCGTCGACACCCGGGATTTCAGTGGGGGCCCCGGAGGCGGCCATGTACTTGTAGGTCTGAATCCCGTCCAGCAGGTAGCTTTCGCGATCCTGGCTGGAGGCGCCGTTCACCAGCTGATAGAAGATATGAAAGCTGCGCTCATCGTTGGCCTGACGGATTACGCGGGCCTTCTCCAACAGATCTTGACGATGGTTCGTTATTAGTGGTGTGAGGAGTTAAGGAGGAAGTTCGGGATACACCGCAGCATGATGCAGGCGTGAACGTGGACGGCGAAAAAGTGTTTGAAAATAAAACGTACAGTGCTGGAGTTGCCAAAACGTTTTATGTTTATAGATCATGTAAAATATTAACTTGGAACTTGTAGTATTAAATAATTAGATGTCAACCGATATCAAAAGTTCGATCTTTTGTAACGTCAATAAAATGGCTTCAGCCCCTATAATTTTGTCATATTTTTAGAATTGAGGAAAATGAGCTGCGGCCAGTAAAAAAGCAGGAAAGCTCTTATTCCTGATGGGTAGTACGGTGGGTCATAAGGTCTTTACACACACATCAATGAAATCGTTATGTATTCCTTTTAACAGCTTCGATAGATCATACAACTTCACGTCCTTCCCTGATTTTCATAAATCAGTTCATAGTCTCCAAATGCCATCAATAAAGTTTTCAGAACAAACAAACACTGAAAAGGTTATGATTTCAGATAGTAAAAAGATTAATTTGTCATATTACCTAATTGCAGTGTAAACTATCAATTTAATATGTAATTGATTTAGCACATCTGATAGTCATAGAGAGCAAATATATGTATAGTAATATTTGATAGTTTCAATATTATCCGTGTACCCAAAAATCCCTTTAAATGAATAATTTAATATATTTTTCAGATAGATGTTATGCAAATTTCGTTATTGTTGTGATAAACATATTGAAAATATTAATAACCAAAGGTAGTTATTAAGGTTCCTGAAAATAATAGTAATAATGAGAAATGTCCATATATAAAAAATATGAAATCCACATAATAAACAATTAATCGAACGTAATATTGTCACTGAAAATCATTAATTTACAATGTTCTGGAAACAGTATATAATTTTTTAATAAACAATGTAATATATAATATAAACATAATTGCCAATATCAAAAGGATACATGTTTCAATGTTCGCCCCTGCGATAAATCCAGAAGAGTCAAAATTGATTCTGATAAATTTGCCCTGAAATATAGTGTGAGTAACACATGATTTGGTAACGACCAAAAACGATTTCATTATAGGCAATAGTATATTACAAACAATAAGGTTCAGCAGAGAACACTTACAAATCGTGATGAATTGTCATTTTTGACGGTCTTCGCGTTACCAAAAGACTCTAAAATGGGATTTGCTTGCAATAGTTGAGCTTCAAGTTCGCCCTGAAAAGTTTTTAAGGGCACTAATCAGATAAATTAATTTTATTTAATTAAATCTATTTATTTATATGATAGACTTTATAATTAAAACAATTGTTCTAACTTTATTAGGAAATTCCAAGGTATCTATTTGAAAATAAATTCCAATATAAATAGTATATAAATTCACATTCCACATAAACAAAACTATGATATATATATATTTAGATGGATATAGTATACAAACTTAGCAAACATTATAAAAAACGTTCTAAATAATTTAAATATTAAATTATACACAAATCATTAAACATTATACAGGGTGTCCCAAAAAGACGTATACACTTTTCTATCTATTTTTATTTAACACTTTATGTACATAAGATTTATACAATATTTTATATATTTAAACACGTAC
>JAUZND010020673.1:0-25610 GCA_034780555.1 Coelogynopora nodosa | reverse complement strand
TTGTGTTAATATTTTCAAATTGAAGTGGCTCACAATGAGCCACTTGTGGCTTACTATGAGCCACTTCATTTTGCAGTAATACATACATTTTATGTTATAGAATATATATACCTTAAATTGAAGATTTTAAAATCAAAATATTACTATCAATAAATATATATTGTAAAACAATATGTAACCATAATAAATATTAATACATTTCTTTAATGACAAATTCATATATTCAACTATACATAAATAATCCAATTAATGTAATAGTGAAATAATAAGTGTAAATTCTTTTTTATTATAGTATATAAAACAGTTTAAAACATAATTTTGTTTATATTGATAATAATAAGTTAATAAAAAAGGTAATCATTGACAGTATTGTATTAACAAATTAGTACAATTGTAATAAATGTTTTAATGTACCATTATTAATAATTTAAAATTAAATATTTAGATAATTATTATTAACAAAATAAAATAAGTAAATAATAAATTTGAATTTAGTGTGATGAATATGAATGTTATATAAAATAACTTGTAATAGAATTAGTTAATACCATGATTCAATAACAAAAAAAGATATAAGGAATTTATTCCATAATTTTGTTAGACTTTTGAATATGTTTTATATTTACATGTGCCATATATGATATATGAGAGATTGCACTGATAATAAAATAGCTTAGTATAAATTATAAATATAAGAATGAATAATATAATTTTTTGTTATATTTCAATATTTATATATTAGGCTATATAACAACATTTTTTTTATATTAATTTATTTTAATTCATGCACTTCTGAGACACACTACCACAGAGGCAGAATTCCTTCTTGGCCTTGCAATTCATTGGCAGTATACTCTTTAAAGCACTTATATAATATGATTATATATAAGTAAGTACTCTTTCATTATATGAAATAATGTACTGTCAAATATATTTAATTTATTTAATTATATAAATATTAGTTTTTTAAAAAAATATTTATATAGCCAAAAATGTGTTAACTATAGTTTTTTTTTAATAATATTTTGCTGAAATTAAAGTTGAAACTGAATTGCATGTAATCTATACAATTCCATTGGCATTAAATTTTAATTAATGAAATATATTTATAGTAAGAAAACGAAAATAATCTATAAAGTGTGTATATGGTCTTCAAAACTAGTCATATTAATATATCTATAGACTGTCATTTATATAGCTCAAATTTGTTTAAATTTAGTACAATTTAGTTTTAGTACTAGGGTTCTTAATATTAGTTTTCTTATTTTACTACACACTTAATTTTATATAATTTTTATAGTACATGAATCTGATATATATAATATATATATATATATCAATGACAACATCAAAAAAATATTTTTATATATACTTTAAAAAATGACTAAAAACATAAATGTAAAGGGAAAATAATAGTGTAATGCTAAAGCATCATTATAAAATAGTTATGTTTATAAACACTAATTAAAATTAATTTAAAAGTTAATATTATATATTTTAAAACTTTTATACTTTTAATAAAATAATTTCATGAGAAGAACTTACTAATATTGTCATATTTAATATAACTTTCTTCCCTCTTTTAGTTTAAGATTCCAAAATATATTAATTTCAAACCGTTTCACCGCTTAATAATAAATAACAATTAAAATATTTCCTTAATTAAAATATAAAAATTAATAAATTTTGCAAAGTATTGAAATAATTTACCAATACATTTCTACAGACCGTACATCTGTCTTTGTCCATGTTTACAGAATAACTGCAAAACAAAACAAAGGGTAGAACAAAGCAGATTAAGATTGCGAATCGAGAGGAAGAAACGTAAGAGAGTATTATAATAAAGGGTAGAGACTGTTTAAGACATTGTGCCCTTTATTAATTAACTATATTAATAAACTCCCTTTATTGATAAACGAAGCAAACAAATGAATGAACGGGAAAAATTAAACCATAGTACACAGGTGTAGATAGATTATACATTAAAATGTTCCTTATAATCGAGGTTGTTTCTCTTATTATCAGCGATAAACCACTTCTCACAGTGTAATCGGGTGAAACTTGTTGTTTTTTCATTTGTTGTTTCTTCATTTCAAGTTCAATGGGTGTTTCTTCATTCAAATTATCTATTCGCATTTCCATAATCGATCTTCAGTGAGAGTTCAACGAAGTGTTGCGCAAGGCTCATTTCTCAGGATTTCTATGTATTATGTTAGTCTTTATGCTGCTTAAGACGTCGTGTTAATAATAGGAAATATACTAATATATATATTACTGATGATATCAAAAATGCACTGATTATAATTATTAGCCTATAGCTGATAATTATGGATTACCAAAGATTTATAAACTATATATAGCCCCCGGAGGTCGATGATCCTTCTCCTTGCAACTTATATAGCGTCTCCCACTTGGTACAACCATTAATCCACTTCACGAAGAATATCAATAAGAGAACCAAAAATAGATTAAATTTCCTTTCAAGCGATGTCTAAATCACGACCGCCTAATCGCACATGGAAAACGATTAAGTACTAACATTAACAGGTACCTTTATTTTCTTTGCATTATCGTCTCCCTCATAAGTACGCGGTTATATATAATAATCCACTGTAATAAAAACAGATAACAATATCTCATTGCGTTAACCTGCGCATTACCTCGCATATGCTGGAACGTGATATTCTGAGAACTGTCTTAAGTGCCATCGGTTATCTTGATCGTGTAACCAAGAAACGCCTCACTAGAAACGACTGATCGGTTCTTGTATTGGACAAACGTTTTGTTGGCCTACTCTATACGTTAAAAGCATCTCGGAGCCTTTAAAATGCACCATGTATGGCAACGATGTGGGATTAAAGCCCCTCTATAAAGATCCGCCATATACAATACTTTCCAAATAAAAATCGCAACGCTCTATCAATGATTATAAATAAAATAATAAATAATTAAACAACAAAGACAACCCACAGCACATCACTTCTTGAAGGAACCACATACTATCCCACACATGGAAGTCCAAGTGATCGTCCACAATCCTAACTGAACTACGGAAGAACGCCGATTAAAAGAAGACCATTATTATATTAGCTTTTTAAGACTTTAGTTCCTGATAGTATTAATATAGGGAGGGTGTGCAAATTACAAAGTTATTTTATGATTGCTATTAATAAATGTTAAATAATAATAATTTGTATCAATTAATCAATTCTCGTAATATTTAAATATGTAATTTTGCATTGATATTTTAAATCCAGATTTCAATTCATATTATAAAATGTACAATCTAAATTTAATCACACTTTATAACTCTGAAGAAGGGTCAGTCGACCGAATATATAGTTTAATAATTACAAATCTTTGTTATTTCTCCATTAATCATTTTTCTGAAAGGGTTTTATTTTTTAATTGAACTTTTAAAAACCGTTCCGTCACTTCATATATATGTATATACAATATGTGTATGTATATAGTAGCCTACTTTGTACCATGCAAGTCATCGGGTGATATATATATATATATATTGGTCAGACGCTCAATAATCTGGGCACACGTCTAGTAATTCTAATTAATTAAAGAATAATTAATGTATTAATTAATTAATTAACTAACTAACTAATTATTCAATGATAAATTCAATTTTAATTTTTCCGTTATGTCGCCCGATGCAAAATGCATCAGTTAAAATATGATTGGCTGTTATAAAATACGAGTGAAACCTATTGGTCTGACTTTTATGAATTGTATGACTTCTATTATAATACATTGAATATACCTGTGTCAAAAAATAAAATGATAATGTCACGTCCTTCCTGTTCTTTGACAACCCTTAACTCCTATCTACAAATATTATGCTTTCGATGCAAATGCATCACAACTATTTATAGCTGTATATATAGTTAAACAAATGAAGGTATTCTGCTCACAGTGCCTGCGTCTAATCTCATTGGCCTACACAATACATTGCGTTATAGTTATTTAGTATGTAGCACAGGAATAGCACAAACAGGTGGCCGAATAAAGTATTTTTTTAAAAATAAAAATCTATTGTAAAATATAATCTAAAACCTATTATTAGATGTTGCAACTTACAACGCGTTTTTTATCTGGGTGAAGACCCATCCAAATTTTCATCAAAACCATCGTTCCAAATGACGTTTCTACATGGATGAGCTATCAAAGTCTCTATGTTCTGCTCATATAAAACGTCGTTCAACGTAAATTAATCTGGCAGCTCCACTTCGTGCTCAAATGTTAAACATTTTGGGCCAGTAACTAGTTGCGATGGAACTACCCAACGTCGAGCGTGAATAGGGATGGTGTGCGATTTGTCACAATAGAAAGCTTGTTCGCCGAAGGTGCAAATCAATGCAACAGATTTGTGTGCCCATAACATGCTCATTATACCTGCAATAACTGTGTATAAAGTTTCTTTACTATATATGTGTGTGCACACCAAGGCTGCATTAATTTTTTGATTCTGCTTCATTCTGCATGTTTTTCGTATTTTCAATATAAATGCCTATAATTTACCTATAGCTATGCCGTTTTTGACAAATTTGCTTTTTTATACATGTCCTAGATTACCCCTTTATACCTAGGTACGAGATACTGTTTTTGTATACAGTTTTTTCACTGAAATATTATTTTGATGCCTAATTGTTTTAGCACATGATGCATTTGCATCACCGGTACAATACTAAGATAAAAAATAGCTGCACAACGGAAAGGTTAAACGATCAAAATTCATTTATTGAAGTTGAATAATTAATAATTTTAATTAAGGAAACACCACCTTTTCAACAAATGCATAAATATATCGAAAAAAAAAAGTTTAAAAAAATCGTTGTTAAAATATTTTATTATGTATGTTGTTTCTCGTATCATATTATAGAAGCTGCCATTATGTTATACACTTTATGATTACTATATACTACTAATTTATTAGGACCACCTTAACTGAATATTTAAATGATCGATGTTAAAAATTGTGATTATCAATATATTGCCACGACACCTTGAAATTATGAAATAGTTAGAACATTTGACGGGAAGAAAGAGAAATTGTTAATTTTATATTTTTAATGGTACAAATAAAGCTATATAGATAGTTAACTACAATTTAGAAAAACAGATAAAATAAGAAATTGGTCACAAAAAGCATTATTTAGTGAGTAAATCTTACCAGTTCCTTCAATATTGTTATATAGCGGAATTACACGAATCTAATGTAACACAAACTAGTGATAAAAATAGTGAACAAACTTTTACGGGATCATGAAAACCTATAATTCGATTCCTATGATTTAATTGGCATCCAGAGTAGAGGAAATGTAATGTATTCTTGGTTTTTATAGTCTTTTGAGATGTAATAGTTTATAACTGAATCAAATATAGCTTTATTATGATTAACAGCTATATAAAAATACTTTAAATTTGCTGCTTTATTCATACAAGAACTACTTCAAATATAATAACTGCGCGGCTTTTCATCTTATTATGAAAATAGCAGTTATTGAATTTTGAAACTTCTATATTTACCGTTACTAATACCTTACTAATACCTTACTAATACCTTACTAATACCTTACTAATACCTAACACATATACCTTTTTAATTTTTAAAATATTATGCCTATAATAACAATTTAGCGTTTATTTCATGATGAATGGAATCGAAACTTTAAATAATATTAAACTGAACACTTAATAAATAAAATAAAAACGAACGTTATGTCATCTTTTTAAAAAGTTATTAAAAAACCCAAGTAAATCAGAAGTCAAATCACGACTCATTCGTTTGTGATATAATATTATAATATCGCACATGACTTTGCTTGCAAAAACTTCATCACATTAACAAAATTATAACCGATTTATTACCCGAAGGTAAACATAAAAACTATTATATTTTATGTATATATAGTGTTCGAAAGTGAAAATAATATGAAATAATTAGGCATGGAAGTAAGTAATTAAATATGTAAGTTTACATCTACATTTTAGCAGCATATAAAATAATAGCAACGGCTTATTTAAAATAGGTTTATTAAGCAAAAGCTTAAATTTGCCAATTCAATAGGTATTTGCATTATGATATAATTATGAACAATTCTTCAAATTTCGAAATCAAAATTAGTTCGAATTTTAGTTACTAAAGTATATGATACAACATATAATAGTCAACTTTGTAAAATGATCATTTTGTATATTATTTTTCAAATCAATTAATATTGATACACTTAAAGAGCAGTAAAATATTTTTTTATATATTTGATTTTTTCACATTTTCCTTTTGAAATTGTCATAAAATATAAACTTTTGTAAATATTTAAAAAGAAAACACCCGACCATATTTAAATAAAGTACCACGTACAATTACAAAGTGCGCTGCACATAGAAAATATTAATGTAAAATAACCGAAGCATATTTATGAATAGTAAATGGTATATTTTGTCAACCAAATATTAGGCAGAAAGCGTCATATAGTGAACATAATATTTAAGATAAGCATACTTTAAATATTCGTAACTTTTATAACATTTTATAACATCCTTTAACAAATTAACTACGTTAATATAAATAAAATATCGTAGCAATTATAGCTTTATGGAATAGGTAGAAACATTGAAATTCATGCAGTTCATAGAGGCCATTCGACACTCACTTTTGAATATGAGTTAATCAATTAGAATAATAGAGAAGACGTGACACAGAATCCCAGTGCCTCCAGTTGTATTAATACACTCTATTAAATGGATTATGTACATCTTACAATAGAAGTAGCTGACTAATATGTTTTCTAATTCGCAACACAACTTGACTCATTTTCTTATATCGTGCATCATTTCCTCTCAACATTTTTTTTTCTTTCTTCCCAAATAATTGCTCTTCGTTTATTTTCTTACCAACATTTTCTCTTTTGTTCTTGGTCTTTTTTTCTTTTTTCTTAAGCATATTATTTCTCGTTGCCTTAAAATAATGTACGACATTCATCCTGTGCTTGCGTAGTGAAATTATAGATTTTTTCTCATTTCATTAACATGAAACACATAAGGTATAAAAACCCGTCACATGTGAGACATTATTTATATGTGACATGTATTAAACAACGTAAAGATATATTTAAAAAAATGACGGTTAACTATTAATGACTGGCAATACTTTTCGGAAAGGAAATTGATTTCATAAACAAACTATAAAATATATTAAAACTGTTACACATAGAAAAAATTTGTCATGAATTGTTAATTTCTTATACAATTAAAAGCTAGCAATTAATATTAAATAAAAAGCATAACAAGAATGAAATCAAAGAAAAAGAGAAAAATCTGTTCACTATTGAATATGTGGGGTGTTGATATAACAACGTGTAATGTTTAAATATGTATAAAAAAATCAATAATAAATAATAAAAAATAAATCAATCTTATTTGATCAATTCATATTAAACATTCGGTGTCTCAAAATTTTTTTAATACTATTTTATCACTAATGAAAATTTTATAAGTAGTATATATTACAATTATTTTTACTGTTAAAGTACATACTATACTAATTTTATGATAACAGCAGAAATTAAATGTAGGTGTCAAAGTTAAAGAACTGGTCATTGCGCCCATATATGCCTGATTTGCTTATATATTTTTTATTCATAATAATAAAATATAGGTCGGGAAATTATAAGCAATAAATATATCAATGTCAAAATTTTATCCATACGACCCCGATACATTTATGTAGTAATACTGTTGCAACTACAGTATTGCAACTACAATACTGTGCAACAGTATTCTATTGTTTACAATAAAAGTTGTGATATCTTAATTTACACAGAGGCAATTACTAAAGGTATATTTTATACAGTGCGTTCTATAAGTTTCTAAGACATAGACAATTGTAATTATTGCCTATGTCTTAGGACCCTATAGAACACGCTGCATATCACATAGATATCGCCACTAGTTTTCCTCGAATGGCTATAATAAATATTTAATTATGTTAAAGGTCTATTGATGGTAAAGTATTTCATCAGAATATATGAAGATCAAAATTTAATTAATTATCTAATCATATTAACCGAATATTTATTGAATTAAATATATAATTTCACTCTGCGTTTATTAAAAGCTAAAAGGAATATACTTTATATTAATTATTAGCTGTGAGTATGTAGTAAAACTATTTTTTAAATAAAAATGTTAAATCTGATTATCGTGAAATAAATAATAGTCTATGTAAATTCAATATTGCGGTAAAATTGTCCCATATATGTTACTATAATATGTTATTATAATGTACAATAAGTTATATCTTATTTATTCATATTTAATGGCATAACATTTTTTCGTTAAAATTCTTTATAAGAAATTCAAATTGAGCAAATTTCAAAAAAAAAAAAATCAAATAAAAAAATAAAAAATATTTTTATTTTTCTGAGATCTTACCGAAAATGTCAAGATTAACAAAGATTTCATCAACACAAATTTGTTCAATTTTAGTAATATCATGTATCTCGCGAGGAAATGTTGCATACTTGAACATGCCTTGCATGAATTTGGAACGATTTTGACGAAAATTATATTTTCAATTATTCGAGCATTGATTTTCTTAAAAATAATGTTCTTAACATATATGTAACTTATATATATATGTACTCATGTATGAGTAAAATGGGGAAAATATTAATGGTTAAATATCTATTTTATATAAACTTCAAAAAGCAAGACAAACGGTAGTGGAAGTGTACAGTAAAAGATTGCGGTGTGACTGCTATCACGCACAACCCTCTGTATTATACACGGTGAACATACTCCTGATGTTAGCTCAGTTAACCAGAAAATCAAGGTAGATATGTTCTACATGTTCTATGATAGATTGCTGTTCTATATCCGTTTAAATCAATTATTGAATAATGAAATTGCATTTTATTATCTATGATTAGCCTATATTTAAATTACCGATAATTTAACAAAATTGTTATCGTTTAATATTTCATAAATTTTTATATCGGCGTAATCTACCTTTTTATTCTCAATTTTATAAACTACTTTATTAACATTTGTATTCCAAGTATTTTATAAATTATATTGAAATAGGTAAAGCGAAATTTTTTGAATAAAGTCAAATGAGATTAGTTGTAATGTGAAGTCACCTTTTCGGCTGATAACATTAAAAAATTACCGCTAATTGAAAATTATTTGGAAGATATTTATATATTTTTAAAGGAAATAATGAAATGAAAACCACATACTAAAAAAAAGCATATTAATGTATAAATATCAAGAATATATCTATAAATATAATGTTACCCTCCAATATCGAGTTGTACCTATTGTAACCACCAAAACGTAGTTTTAATAGCATTTGATATAATCTCTTGATTGTTTGGTGCAAAATATGTGTATAGGCTACATGTAATACGCAAATTATAGATAAAGGCTTATTATGTTTTCAATGTCTTACCAAGACCATTCCTATATGAAGTGATGGTATAAACTCAATGTCCTGATGTCAGGATAACTACTTAAATTACTGATTACGCAAATATTAGGTCTGTTAAAATTAATTCTTTCCATTTTCGAGATTAAAAATCATGTTATCGAGACCTTTTTAAAAATCTAATACAAATACTGTATGAATACATCAAAAAGTCGAACGATGTTTGCCATACTTTGTTAATTGCTTCTTTTAAACAATCAGAGAATAATCTGAGAATATAAATAAAACTAAACAATTGAAAAAAATAAAATATATTATATTTAACTCTAGAAATGTCATAATACACTTTAAAAGATATAGCGTTATTTTTTTTATTAATTAAATTAAATTATTTCATCTAGATTTATTTTTAAAAACATTACTAAATATATAACTCAAGTTAATTTCTAAATGGATTCTTTGATCATTCAAAAAATTAAAAACAAAACTGTGACATTTATTATTTTATGTTATAATTGTATTAAACTATTTTTGGAAAATATTAAAGAAAATGGAATAATTAATTTTGTAGAACATCTTTTTTTTCATAAAAATGTTACTGTTTTGTTTATAAAAATATATTTCTAAAATATGCAAATACTTTGAACCGCCAAACACAAATATACTTATTTACATATTATGTTGTCTAAAAAAACGACTGAGTTGATATTTTTCACTATTTAATGATTAAAGAATGGTGACTACCCCAATGGGATATTTTATATTTTACCAAAGAAATATCGTATTTTTAAAAGTGATTGTAATTGTTTACATGTTTAATATAATACAAAATGAAAGTATTTAACTACAATAGTTACGGAATTTTTTTCTTTGTCGAAGCCAAATATTTTGTGAAAGGTTGTCCATTAGACATAAAAGCCATATATCGTATATATGGGTTTTTTAAATTATTAATTGACATACATTGACAATTTGACGACAACATTTTAAAGAGAAAATAATAATAAGAGATAAAGAGAAAGAGAAAATATATAAGAGAATTATACGAGTTTGAAGTTAGATTAGAAGAATAATGTAATGCTTTAACTAGCTATCAATGATATTACCACGCTTGAAAGTAGGTCAGAAAGTAGGTTATCAAACTGCGTTTTGTTTGAATTTTCAGTGAAAACAGAAATTTGTTTCATATAATATGTTATTAAGAAATGCGGTGTGAACAGAGTTGAAACAATTGGTTTGAAGTTTGATGTGATCAAGCCTTATATAACAAAGTTAAAGAAAGTAGATTATTGTTTAGAAAAAAATCGGTCATACAGATAATTATTTATCATATAAAAAAGTATAATATAGTAGCAATTATTACACTGTACACATTAAAACATCATTGTTCTAAATCGGCATATATTTAGTTTTATTTTAAAATCATCATAATATGTTTGTCTTATTGTAGATAACTTTGAATATTATAAAACCGTTGAAAATTATTTATTTCAAAGGATGATTTTAATTCGGTAATACGTTTGTGGAAATCTGATTGACGAGAACATAATCTTTTTATTCTTAAAAATTGGCTTTTTAGAATTCCAGATTTTACAATGTGAAAGTTTGCAGCTATTAAATCTCAAGTAAAAGTGAGCGTTTGTAGGTTTACTATATAAATCACTATTTAATTTACCATTTTAAATCTAAGCTTTTGTCTCTTTTTCTAAATTTGAAAGATTGATAAATAATACTTACATATATATGTATTTATATATATATATATATCAGCACTTCCGCATCAACATATTATCGAGCCTGTGGTAGAATTTTTCGTTGGCCCCCTTAACCCCACAATCATAAAAAACATAAACAAAAAACGTTTGAAAAGTACCTTTACTGAGCAGAATAAGAATATAATTATATTTTTTCAAGCATAATATATAAGTAAAGCATTATTGAAAATATAAATAATATATTGAAAGTTAATTTTCATCAAAATAAAATATTTTAATTAATCAAATTTAACATATGTAAGTTGCAAAATTTGGGGAAATAGAAATAACTTCTTGTAAAGCAATGACGACTTTAACAAAACCAAAAGCTGTAATCAAATGTATATATTGCTCAATATTGCTAAAGATACTGAATCATTGTAATATATAATATTATCTTAGTATTTAATCGTTTTAGAAAAATGAAAAATTACACTTACAATATAGATAACATTTTAATTGTTATTACAGAAGCACAGTATTGGATGTCATTTTCATGTATGAATTACAAGCAGAAACAGAAACCAGTCACAACCAGTCACAACCAGTCACAACCAGTCACAACCAGTCACAACCAATTACAATAAAGTTGGTATCGCACCTCGGTTAACTTTGTGCAGAAAATGAATAAATTATGTTAACACATTTAAGTTTAAAAAAATGCCCTACTCCAATCTTATAATGGATAGATGATTCAGTCGATTAATGATCGCTAACCACTAACATTGGTAATCATCAAATTCGAGTTTCAACGTTGGGGGAAACGTGGACTGTACCTTTTGGTCAAAGATAATAGAATGTACACGAATTATTCAACCCGGCAGCTTTCCCATTTTTTGTCCAAAAACATATTCAGAAACAACTGAAATTGAACCAACTCATCTCCATAGTTACCATTCTTATCATTAGAGTGAAAATAACTCTATCTTTTTGCCGCAGCAATTATACTGTCATGTTACATCATTAGCTGTACTGTATCATCACTTCATTATACGCGTCAAGACGGCGTTCCAATTGTATTCGAATTGTGTCAATACATTGCATAAAACCCCATGTCTGGAAAGTTTTCTGTACTTGCAAAGAAACCTCTTTCGTATACGTCCGTATAATCGAGTGGATCCAGACGTACATTTCGGCATAAAAATTGATTATGTTAGTAGTTAGTTATCCACTCCTGTATGTTTCTGGCCAGCTTTCGCGTAATATTCAAATCAACTTCGGTGGACGAAATCAACCAGCGACTGCAGCACACCCACAGCATCATTCGAGTGGAGCTTTACTGTAGCATTCGAAAACTCTGCAAAAAAGGCTGTTTCAAGCCCGGCAATTTATCGAGGAGGCCCTCCCTGTGTTAGGCTGCGGAATTCATCATTTACCAACTCGTCTTCAGACATCTCAAGCAGTAACTCCATGACAATTCCGAATAAATGAAGGCACGTGCAAAATATCAATTTTAAACGATATCCTTTGTTTTATATTATAAAATTTAAATAGCATATTCAAACACAGAAATTTTTGTTATTAGTAAAAACAATTTATTAAATTCGAAGGGGCCTGGGTTAACTGCCCCATTTGTCCCTTGCTGATAGTGGTCATTATTATAATCAGCTACATTCATAGTTAAAATTTAAACAAAATAATAATGCATATTATGACACACAAAAGTTATATGCCAACTGCTAAACAATGACATGATTCTGACTATACTTACTTCTTTTGAATTAATGACTATGCTACAATACAAAGATACAAATAAATAAATTAATTAACATCCCTTCATCAGTACAGAGTAGGAATCGAACATGCAGAGTGAGCGAACCCACCTACCACTAGGCCACATCCTAGTCTGTCAAGTTAGACACGGTAGTTGACACGCTACTCTGTACTGATGAGGGTCAAATTCCCCGAAACCGGTCTGCAGATGGATTTACCTATTGATTACTATCAAAATTCATCAATACATTATCGTAGCGCCGCATGGAGAATTCTGTTTGCATTATTTCTTAGCCTGAGTCAGGCTGAATCTATCCATATACCATTAAGAAATTTGCTTCTTAGTATTAAGTCTTATTTATCTGTGGAGTTTCCTTCCGATTATAAGCATTTCGGGCATTTACGCAAATGCGGTGAGGGGCTCATATTACAAGTTTGACACGGTAGTTGACAGGCGAGGATGTGGCCTAGTGGCTGGTGGGTTCTCTCACAGATCGCTAGGTTGCATGTTTGATTCCTCTCTGTACTGATGAGGGGTAACTATCCCGATGCAGGTCTGCAAATGGTTTTACCTGTCGATTATTGTGTCTATCAAAAATTCATCTGTTCATTTATTATTATTATTATTTTATTTCAAAGTGTCAACATCTGATGATTTTAATCCATATTCTATTGTTTTATTTATATCATGCAATATTTGGTTATTTTGAGACAGAAAATCTTAAAATTTCCAAGGTTATAGCACATTACGTGTATTATGTTAACATTTTGTGGTTTTTGCAGTTATTTCTTATTTTATCTCTCATCATTTTTATGTCTCACCTATGCCTGATATTTAATTTTTATACAAATTATCTGAATTGTTTGTTAAGCTAAGAAAGATTATATATCTGTTGAGATTGTCAGGATGATTTTTTGTTAAATTTTTTAATAAAAATTATATGTTAAGATTGTGTCTATTTAGATTGACTGAAAGATTGTTTATAAAATTAAAATTCTCGATAGTGCAATGAACTCTATTAATAATAATACAATCATGAACGGTTATATATGTAATAAATAAGCATAAAGCGCAGAGCCTGTACAAACAGCGGAGATACAGAGAACTCATCAGGTACCCTTATAGTCTCTCTACTGATGACTGGATTGCAAGTAGTACTTATTAAAACCCCAAACAAATCTTCAAAAAAGCAATTTGAATAGTATAACTTTAGAGGTAGTAATTTGGGGATATCCACCAGCAAAAACCACATGATGTGAATATTTTATATTTATATGATTGTATAGCTGTTAATTAAAATAAAATTTAATGAAATTTTTATTTCTACGGGAGTAGAACATATAAGGGAAGGTCATTATGAAAATACGCTTTTGAAAGGTTAACTGAATGGTTTATATTATCTATATAAATATTCTTTTACACAGGAAGGAACTACTGATGCCTAATGGTTAGAGTGATACTTTATTTTAGGTTAAGTGAAAAATAAATCAATTAATATTTTCGTTAAATATATAATTAATCCCGACACTATATAAACGCGCATTTAAAATTTATTTTTTAATGGGAAATGACTTTTAATTGTTTTGTGTCATTACTTCCTTCAATATATTATGCAATTTATTAGTAAAAAAAAAACATTTTATTGTCATAGTACATATTTGTATATTGTATATTTGGTTATTAGCCAATGTAGTCTCTTAATTTTATGAATATACTGTACATATCTTATATGTTTAAAAAGCGCACAGTTGTATAAAGCGTCTAGTTAAGTGTAAAGCTTACATTGTTATGCACCCCCAATATAACAAATAAAAATACAATAAATACAATGTTTAATATCAATTAAGTTATAAAAAAATATAATACTTAAGTAAAAATATTAACTTAATCTAAATGCAAATAAGTCTAGTTTATTCAGTTTAAAGCTATATTTAAGATAGACAAGGCTTGCACGGCTCCCAACCACATTAACAGGACAAAAGTGCTCTCTATATTCTCATCTGTTTTTAATTATTATTATGTTGTTAATGATATTCAATCGATATAATTTATGTGTATAATTCATAAAGTATAAATAATATTGCCTAGAACCTATTTTGGGAAAATGATTCAAACATTGCTAAAACATCGGTCGATTAGGAATGCATACAAAATCCAATCGTCAATAATTTTATTATTAAAATAGTAACTTTTCCCCTCTCATTTTAACCAAATCGAATGTCAGTATTTTTAAAGATTTTGAGTAATTTTAAAAATATATTCTAAAGATGTAGAGATACCGATCCCTTTCTACGTACGGAATGTTAAACTTATCAAATTACTGAGTATTTTAAATAAATACACAAACTATTTCATTTTCTGAAAAGGTAAAAATTATTTCGTGCTGAAATATATATTTTTAATTCGTTTTTTTAAATTATTAAATTATATATTTTTTTAAATTCTAAACATCCCCTGCATTCATTGATTGAACATCGGTTCAGTTTTCTTTATCTGCTTACTCCTGCTCATAACCCTTCAGCTACTCATTTGACACTCTCGCCATCCCTTCACATCCCAATTATTGTCCAAACACGTTGAACTAGTAATGGAGCTTCCTCCTGTTCTCCTCCAGTCTCTAGAACAAGTTACAAATTAATTTTAGAAACCAAAATATTTTTTTTATATTAAGAAAAGGGATAAAAATCCACATTTTAATTTTTATCGTAACTCTCTCTACTCAACTTAGTCAAACTCCTGATTTACAACTGCATTTTGTTTTTTACACGGTGTGCTAAATGTTATCATATTGTTGTACTCAATATCCATGTCTATATTATATAAGTTGCAGACTGTAGGTTAGCCTACACTGGGGCAGGTTTATGATAATATACAATTATTATTTATTAATTGCTGTATAATAATCTTCCTCATTCAAAGCTAAAGAGAAATTGACTAAACAAATTATAGTATTTTGTTTAATTATATTGTTGCGAATGTTAGAATCACTGACTAGCTGAATAGTCAGTGGTTAGAATGCACAGTTTCTAATGCACATTTTTGTCTATTTTTTTAGTAATATATTATATTTTAGCTTATAGCTTTATATACATAATTAAAGCATTGATTATATATATATTGTAGTCATGTTCATTTGGAAAATATGAACAAATATATGTATTTTATGCCACAAAAGTTGTAATCCAACTGTTGAAGAATAGAAATTCTGACTAAACTTATTATACGCATTATACGCATCAAATATTATGATCATTATTATTACGAAGATGCTATATGTCTGCCTAGTCGGATAAATAATTTCTAGGCTATGTGTCCGCCTAGGTTATATATATACATAATAGCTAATATAAATATGAAAATACTGTTATAAATATTATTATTGTGAGTTATACCTAATGAATAAAATACTATGTTGTTTTTATGGGCTAAATATTTTAGGCGGACATATAACCTAGATAAAAAAAAATTCCGACTAGGCGCCTAAATGTCCGCCTAAAATATTTTAAAAAAATATTTAAAGTATTTTATTCATTAGTTATAATTTACAATAATAATATATATAACAATATTTACATATTTATATTAGCTATTATGTATATAGGATATAACCTAAAAACATTTTTTCTGATAAGGCGGACACCTAGCCTAGAATTTATTTTCCCGACTAGGCGGACATATAACATCGTTATTATTACTACATATAATACCAGCACATGCTTATCCCTTCTGTTGAAGTAGTTCACTCTTTACTCTACAAAACCAACCCAATTGAAGCTACTGGGCCAGACAGTATTTCTGGCTGGCTTATCCGTGACTTCGCTGACTATATGGTCTCGCCGTCCTCTTTGACTCGATCATTTCATCTACAATAAGAGAGAAGGAGTGGCCCAATAGTTAGCTCTATGCTGACATCATCGTCAACGCCAGGGTGCGCCCACCTAAACGCATAGACACGGACCTTCGATCGATCTCTCTTACCAGCATTCTTGCCAAAGAAGTTTATGACAGAATATTAAATTGTCGCCTGTCTAAGTACCTCCTACCTAAAAAAGATCCTCCTAAATTTGATGGTATTGAAGGCGCTCTATTCTTGTACACGCTTTTATAGTACTTGTCTTTCATCAATTTTACGAAGCTACCCTAAGTAACCTATCATTAGACTGCACCGTCCTTCAAGTACTTGCCAAGCCTGAAGAGTCCAC
The DNA here is from genome assembly GCA_034780555.1 of Coelogynopora nodosa. Classification (NCBI taxonomy): domain Eukaryota; kingdom Metazoa; phylum Platyhelminthes; order Proseriata; family Coelogynoporidae; genus Coelogynopora; species Coelogynopora nodosa. The sequence goes on along the minus strand of JAUZND010020673.1, from coordinate 8,498 downwards.
ATTACAACATAATGCTGAACGAAGAATAATCGTGTGGTGTGAATCCACAGAAAATCCAGGTCCTTTTAATGTCCATTTCAAATTATCGATCCCCATATGACTCCCAGTCTATAAAATGGAAAGCATTTCAATTAAATTACTTAATGTCGCCCAACCGCCGGGAAGCACTAATAACTCCTCGTTCAAGTTTGGATGACTATGTTAAGTTTATTATTTACTTTGTGGCCCCATGAGGCGATATTGATGAATTTTACTGAGCCTAATCCTTGAATACATATGGAACACAAAACTCCGAAATATACTACACGGAGACATCTAGTCCGTTGAACTCCGCGTCTTTAGAATAACTTACTCCGATCTATTATAATCAGAAAGACTGGTGGCCTAAAAGAGCCTTCAAATCGAGAAAACCAGGCCTGTTCCTAAACGTCCTTTTGTCAATGATTAAATGTAACAGAATTTCCAAACTGCTAAATTTCTATTGACAGATTAACATTAAATCCACATCAGAAAGCCCTATTTTATATCAAATGTGAAACAGCCCGTTACTAATGTGGCCTCCTCCTCTTCTTCACAAAACATTTAACAAAAATTCATAATTAATTTTTGTTTTTATTCAATTCATTACCTATTTTGTTTCTTGATTACCATCGAAATATATATATTTTTTAATATTAAATATGTTGTTAATATAATATTGGTCAAATTTTATTTATTGACTTTTTGCGTCTCATCTACGATTTTACAGTTAAATATGATTAAACTAAATATTTTAATACTATTATAATCCCATGTAATATATTTATACCTAAAATTAAACATTATTCGTAAGGTTCTCGTGAACGAATAAATACTGTATTAGAAATTACTAGATGAGAACATTGGATTCCAAGTGAAAATATAATAGTCAAGATATATTAGAACAGTTAAGTTTTCATGAAATGAGACCTTTATTCTTAGAAATAAATCATTTAGGAAAAATTTAGGCAATAAATTAGAAAAAATAGGCTTTCGGATATTCGCAAGTTATATAATGATTGCCGGAGTGAAAAACAGTAATTACAAAAAAGGAATGCAGCCATTATGCTATTCTTCAAAGAAATAAAGGATGATTTTATCTTTTATAATAAACAGATTTATAAGGAGTAACATTTATCCAATGGCTTTCAATACATCCAGTAAAAAGAATTGCCTGAGTGGACCTCAAGGAGTGAGACCTCAAAGACATCCCAAGTCAAAACCAATAATTTGTTCAATTATTTTCTCCGAAAAAGCAAAATATTGTTTGTTTGTATTTGATATCATAATTAGGATCAAACCGTTACAATTATCAATGTCTATAGGTACTATCAATGTCTCATACTATCAGATGGAATATTGACATTATAGAGGCCTTACATGTTACCAAGTAATCTTGTCCTGAAAGTGAATTTAGTAAATCCATAACTCGTTGATGTAATTAAATAACTATGTTGCATTAACTTATATCTTGTTTGTTCTCTTTCTAATTAGACTAATTAATGAAATGTCCATTTAAATCGATTTCATTCGACTCATAGGCTGGTTCTACATGTCCTTAATGTCCTACAGGTCCTTAATGTCTAAAACATAGAACAAACAACAAGAAATTTATTATTGATAAACTTTCTGTTAAATGCAGACATTAATCTTTATATATGAAATGCTCTTGTATGCATCACGGATGCGTTGCATTAGATGATTTATATATTGTATCCGCACCTGGTACAACATGCTCTTGAGATGTCCCCATGCATAAGTAACAGTCCAGTAAGAGACCTTGCAGGCCATTCAACAGGACCATGGCGACTAATTCAATATTCTGGTATTACTGATTCAACATTGCCTTATACACAAGAATGATGCTCCATCCTGTTAAAGGTATGCAGGAACCTCTCTATATTTAGAAACGGTATTACTTTGTCTTGAAATAATTCGAGGTACTTGATACAAGATAAAAAGATAGATTTTATTTGTTTTCTATCTACTTAATCTGACGTATAACTTTGTATTACTGCACGTTTCCACATTTCACTATTATACATGTATACCACGAACCATTTTGTAATTATTTACCCCTTCCTATATACTTGCACGTCTGTACATTTTCGTTAACTCCATGTTCGCTATTACTTGATGTATAATTACCTTATATCAACATGTATTACTGCTATTGTACTCCCGATTCCCATCTGAGTACTATATTTCAAAATAAACGTTTCTTATCTTATCTTATCTTAACAGAATCAAAGTACCTTCGATGAAAAAGGAATCAACACATCAAAGTTTCCCCATATCCTACAACCTACCATTACTTTTTCACATCCAATCATATTTGAATGGCACATCTATTAAGGATTAATGTTACTCCAATAACGTAAAAGTGAGGTTTATGTATTTTTAATAATAAATAAATTTCCACCTTTCGTATTCTGTATATGTATATTTATAGAAAGTGTAAATAAGTAGTGTGTTACGAACATTTCAGGATATTATTAACTAAGATACTAGAATAACTTACATTTATTTATAAAATCAGATAAGATCTGACAGAAAATATAAATATACTTTTTTAATATTATATTTATTTATAGATAAAATCAGTTAAAATCTCAATAACTATAAATAAACTTTTTTTAATATAATATTTATTTATAGATAAAATCAGTCAAAATCTCAGTAACATATAGATATTTTTGACTTCTAACCAAGAGTTTTCAATACTTGAATTTCTTATTAAAATTCTGAAACATGAAAAATATTGAGGGCGAGGAACATTTTACGACATTAATAACAGTATGTAAAAGTTATTTATATATTTGATTAAAATTTGATTTTTTTTTACAATATCAGTCAAATATTTAAGGATTTCCGAATAAATCCAAAACTTTTAAAGTTTTTCTAGATCTAGGTAAATTCTTAATTAAAAATAAATTCAAGTATCAATTCACTGGGTGGAACATATAATTACGATAAATTGATTTTTTTAAACCATGTGAATAAATTGTGGTGTATTGTAGAATAAAATTGAACATCTTTTTCAGTGTTGTGATTTTTCATAGAGATATATATCAACCGTTTAGTTTGATTTAAAACCTTATTTAAATATGTAATTACATATTAGTCAGTATTGCAGAACCTTCCTGTTTTATAAAAGACAAGATCTACACTGAATATTTGCTTTAGTTTTTATCGTATCATACATCAAAATATGTAGAGTATTTTATATGTTGTAATAAATAGAATAGTGTAAAAGTATAATGTTTAATTAATTCATTCTAATAAACATGTGTGTCGAAACTGGATATTTAGCAATCAGTTTAGTTCCAACATGTAATTAGCCGGCAAAATTACACAGTAAAACACTAATAAACCTCAAATGCACCTGTGGTCATTCTTGATACATAATTGATATACAATTATTTTAATGAATAAGCAAAAGTGTATACTATATGCAGTAAGGAGTAGAAACTGTGTGACCAAATATTGTCGGAAATAATTTGTTTGAATAAAAAGGGAGAATGTAAGGAATTTTAATCAAGAAAAAGTAACAAAACTTTTTTTAAATAATAATTCGCTTGTGTACTTGTCAAAACTGAATATTAAAACGGGTATATATGTATACATTAAATAGGATAACTAGGTTTGTTTATTAAAGAGCAACAACAAAAATGTATAGTTAAAACTAAATTATTTTTTGATGCTTTTATCTCTCAAAAATAATAATTTTAAATATTTATTCATCACATGTTCGTAAACTTCTTGTGTAATCAAATAAAAATGTGAAAGTATAAAACCTTATATAACTTAAAAAGAAAACAAGTTTACCAACATGTTTAATTAGTTTGTAGTTATTCTAGTTTTAGTAAATAATATTCTGAACCCTGGAAGAAATACTGAAGTCTTACTATGCATTAGCAAAAATATTAGTTTCAATTCATCGTGCAATTATTTAATTGAAATTTGTTTTCCAAGTTGTTAAAAGAGCAAACATCACGTGTTCATTTCTGGAAAATAATTTGTCCACCTGCCCAACTAATGTTAAGGAAACATCTTACAAAACACTTTTACGTCCAAACCTAGAATACGCGGCAACTGTATACATAGAAGCGGTGCAGCGTAGAACAGCCCGATTTGTCACAGGAGACTACAGACGAACAAGTAGAGTGTCAGACATGATTATAAAACTCGAATGGGACAGTTTAGAAGAAAAAAGAAAGCGTTCCTAGATGGAAATACTTTACAAGATTTCGACCAAAAAATAGGTATACCAAGGAGAAAATATCTTCACCCTACTACGTAAAATGCAAGAGGGTCATAGCCAAAGATTCCGTGTTCCTCCTCGTGCAAGAACGTCAACCTACCAACAATATTTCTTTCCCGCACCACCAAAAATTGGAACGTTTTACCAGCGGAAATAGTGGAGACCGATACAACTTAAAAATTCCATTTGAAATAATGTAGCCATCCAGGTCACCCGTGCCTGAACGAAAATGGAATAAATTCCTCTGTTCATTAAAGGTAGAAGAAGAAGAAAAAGAAGAAGAAGAAGAAAAAGAAGAAGAAGAAGAAAAATAAGAAGAAGAAGTAGAAGAAGAAAAATAAGAAGAATAATAAGAAGAAGCAGACTAGAAGAAGAAGAAGAAGAAGAATAAGAAGAAGAAGAAGAAGACGAAGAAGAAGAATAAGAAGAAGAAGAAGAGAGAAGAAGAAGAGAGAAGAAGAAGAAGAAGAAGAAGAGAGAAGAAGAAGAAGAGAGAAGAAGCAGAAGAGAGAAGAAGCAGAAGAAGAAGGTACTTATAGACAGGCCACAATTTAATATTCTTTCAGTACCTTCTTTGGCTAGGATGATGGTAAGAGAAATCGATCGGAGGTCAGTGTCTATATATGTTACGCGATTTTGTACTAAAATGCATCCCGATATATAATATAATTGTTCATGCATAATTTATCAAACATATGATATACATATAATACACATCTCAATATATCATGATTGCCGAGGCTGAGCGAATCTTGCCGTTTGAAGACCCCTACCGTATCTAGAGCATGTATGCAAAGATGGTATAAAAAAATCCTCAGTAAACTTCTTCCAATGATTCTCCCTGGCCTAGCTTGAAACGAGGAAGAGTATTATGCAGCAATTACTAAATAATAATAAGTATATTTTCATAAACGTCCCTTAATGTTGGATAACATGCAGCAGTCTGCAGACTTCAGAATATAAGACATGGATTTAGAATATAACAATAAGAGAACATTTACCCCACTGTGTAAAAAATAAAATGCAGTTGTTAATCGAGAGTTTAAATAAGTTGAGTGAATAGAGTTACGATAAATAAAATGTGGATTTCAAAAATAGGATTTTATCCCTTTTCTTAATATAAAAACTTTTTTGGTTTCTAAATTTGATTGGTAAATTGTTCCAGAGACTGGAGGAGGACAGGAGGAAGCTCCATCACCAGTTCAAGTGTTTGCACAATTTTGATGTGAATGAAGTGATGGAAAGGATATCAAATGAATAGCATTATTGGGTTATGAGCAGGAGTAAGCAGACAAAGAAGACTGAACCGATGTTCAATCAATGAATGTAGGGGATGTTAGAAACAAATGAATAATAAAATTGAGAAAATTTAATTTAAATATTTATATGTCAACATGACATAATTTATATTCAGTAATTTGATAAGGGGAAAATTCCCTACATGAGGGTGGGGGGTTAACTACACATAAAAATTATAGATGATTTTATATTATTGTATATATACAATACACATTTTAGGGGAATTTAAGTAATTTACTTTTATGTGTAAATACTTACTTTTGGTCATTATCATGAAGTCATATTTAAAAAAACAATCTTAAACAACCATAAGCAATGTTAAGATAATTTCTATACATTAATTTTGTGGTAACAAATGCAAAATTACAAACTATAAACAAAACACATAGTTTTATAATGTTTAACTCCTGTATGGTTTTAAAATTGATCACCGACGAACTTTTTAAATACTAATTGCATATTCTAATTTGTTGATATATACCTAAAACGATTACATTTTTGCAGCTGAAAAACTTTATTATAAGTAAATCACTTAATAACCGGTCATAGGTAATCATCACATTTGGTTTTTCAATGAGCTACCTTTTTCATGTTAACACCTAAAAATAATGTTTTTAATTGTAGCAGACTAAAAGCTATTTATTTTAAACCAGTCGTCTGGTAATTAGCTAGTGATAAAATTAAAAATTAAATATTTGCCTTGGAAATTAAAGATCACGTATTCGTCACCGTTTTTTTATTTTCTTTGTAATCTGATAATATTAATAAAACTAAACAAATAAATAAAGGAAAATAAATTTATATTTAACACTAAAATGTAATAATAATTAATATGCTTAAAACAATATATATTAAACATTATGGTATTATGTAATATTATTATATTATGGCAGAACACTACAATAAATGCGACAATACCCAACCCATACCAAATGTTCCTTTTACTGCAGGAATTTTAGAATATCCTAAGGATCACCCCGACCGACACATTAAAGAAGTTATCCACATCCGTCATGATATGCCAACAATTAATCGGGATCGTGGATGGATATCTTTATGTTCTAACTTTGTATAGAAATAACAATGGGCAATTTTATGTATAATATCCATCTATAGTTATCGATCTACTTATCTACATTGCTTATTGATTTTTAAGATTGTTAAATTCCAATTTTTCCAACAATTATTGATATATAATCATTTTGTTTGAATTTAAAATATTTTGACATATTTGAAGAAATATGAGTCCATAAATTTATAATGCTTTTATTAATTTTATAATGTTCCTGAAGTTTTAAATATCGGACATATTTGTTTTTTATTATATTAATATATAGTTATTTATTAATTAATTTTATTATATTACTTATTGTTAACAAAACATTATTTACAAAATTCAAGTCTAACAATTTTATCAAATTTCTCAACGTAATCCCTTATCATTAATAAAAATAAAAATAAATTTTTGGAGTAGGCCTATATTTATTTTATTAGGTTTTATATGTTTTCAATTATTTTTTGGTAAATATCAAAGAAAAAAAAGGATAAAAATTATTATTTATATTAAGAAAGAATACAACTTTTGTATTTTTAAATGTGATCCAGCTTTCTTAGAGAAATACAATCAAATCCTTTGTAGGAGAAAAGTTTATCAAAAACACCCAAAGCTTTCGAACTTAACAAAGGCTCATAATCATTGGAAGAATAAAAAAAATCTCTGAAATAATCCATTAAACATAGTAATAAATTTACTACTGGCAATATCTACAGAACAGAAACCCAAATCGGGACTTAGGGCGATGTTTTTGTTTTTACCATTAAAAGATTATTCAATAATGTTAAGTGATTTAAATCCCGGCAGCGATGTATAATAATTGAAGCACTATAAAAATCGAGGTAGTTCAAGATATGAAATATAAATTAAAACAATTAAAAGATTACATAAGGTTTAGTTGAATCAAAATTATTACGGACTATAAAATTGAAAAAAATATTGTTACGATCTTATAATATAATATAATATAATATACATATACTTTGTTAATGTAATTTATTTATTTAGTTTTCCTTTAGTTATAAGGCGGATTATGGATATATACCTAACTATACGCGGACGTGGTTTGTGTTGGTTTTCCAAAAACCAGCATAATATATATATATCGCATTTTCTTTATCCATTTTACAGAATAAATTTTCAAATAATAAGGCAAGCATGAACAATGAATATACATTATATCTATTATACAACTGCAATTAAGTATATTATATTTCTATAATTCATGGAAATTGATAAAAACGAACAAGAAAAGCTTTTAGAAGCAAAATATTTTTTGATATATCTAGACACTTTAGATACACCCCACATAAATCCTTGAAAGACGACTGATAAAACTAATTTGTTAAGACTTTCCATTTCCATTTGCATTTTTACTTCGAAAGAGAAAGAGCATTGACATCACTAAGCAATTAAGAATTATTTCTTTAACAATAATATCAGTATTGTTGCAACAATTTTAATATTAATTTTGCAGAAACCATAAGGTAAAACATTGCTGAAGCAATATAGTAAAGAAATTTGAAGAGACTGGCAATCTGGAAGACACACCAAGACCTGGTCGCTCTCTTTTAGTCACTACTGAATAAAATCAATTTACTATTGATGTAATATGAAGGCAAATCCTCGAAATTCAACAAGAAATCGATCAAGGAAATGGGATATTTCTCAAAGAAATATTGGTCGAATGATATATAGAAGCTTGGTTTAAAAGTACGGCGACCGCGACTGTTACGACTACTTCATGAAGATGACATCAGTAGTAGGGGAGGAGGACCTTGATGCCATCACCCCCTCCGCCCACGCATTTTTTTTTGATGACCCCCCCCCCGTGACCTTGACCGATTTTTTCCTTTTTTTTCC
>JAUZND010020672.1:14844-50708 GCA_034780555.1 Coelogynopora nodosa | reverse complement strand
GAGTAAAAAAATCAGGGTCATACGTGTTATGGGCATACCCCCCCCCCCCCCCCCTCCACGTGCGAAGGGTCAAGCAAACTATTTCTAATGTATTAACATAGACTTTTCACTGGGACTAACCAGTTTTGCTAGTTCTAAATGACGTCCTGCATTAACCGAGCTCGTACTAAGCGGACTATATACTGTAGTATATTCTCTTCATAATTATTACTAATGTAGTATTAATATCAGTTTACTTATGTATGTATATATATATATGCTTCGTAAGACATGCTCACTTGATTTCAAATTAAATACAAAAATAAAACACACCTTGAAAATATTCATTAATATGTTAAATGTGAATGTTAATTATGTGTGGTGTGTTATTAGTCACAAAAATTACTGCAATAGAAATAAATAGGTAATTAACCACTTTAATAAAGCTTTAATCGATATAGATAATGTAAAAAGAACAACAACGTTATACTAATAGTTCAATCATCTAACATTAAAGAGAAAACAAACAAATGTATAATATTAATAATAATAATAATCAATCTTTATTGTTATAAGGGTAGCTATAAGTAAGTCTGCCCGTAAAACAACACGTACACACAAATTAGTTTTCAAGTAATGAAGATAAAAATAGTAACATATATATATGTAGTATTTATTTCTTCTAGATGACTTAGTGGGAAACACATAGCACAAACCCTTTAGGCTCCATACAAATGCGTCTCAAATCAATTGTACATTGATAACACCAGTCTCCCTATTAAAAAAATCCGTATACCATTGAAAGCACCAACTTAATAATGAAAAAACTAACGGACAAAATATACTACTTATTTTATTAAAAGTAGTATAAAAAATTATAACTTAATTGTATGTAGAATTTATGTTTTCTATGACTTAGACAAATATATTAAAACGACTATAGCCATTACGGCTGTTGAATAATATTGGGCCTTGTCGGTGTGGCTATAATTAATACTGGGAACTAAACAACTCGTCAGTATATAAACACAATTATTGCTTATTATGAGAATACACATAACAAGAGATTGCGAAGAGCAAGAAAATAGACAACACTACATGGTCTATTAATGGCACAAAAGTGCTTACTTCGCACTAATATTTCGAAGTACATATAGAAAATACAATGTACTAATAGGAGTTGGTATATAAATAAATATGTATATTATATGTATATATATATATCCATGTTTATGCTGTGCAAAAGAGCTAATAATTTTGAATTATCTTGGATAATTGTTTATAGTATAATATATTAATAACAATAGTAGAGATAATTACCAATAAATGTAGGAAGTCACATATTAGTATGTTAATCACTGACTTCGCTACACTCGGAGAGTAGTAGTATATCTTAGTAGTCTGGTGAACCACACAACAATGAAAAGAGAACATCTTTGAGGCTGCATTGGCTAGTTAGATTCTGCGCTTGAATAAAAAGCTGTTGAAACAAGTCAAGTCCAGGTTACTGCGAAGTATTGCTGAATATAATTTTAGTATACGGTAGAAATGAAATAATAAAATACGATTTGTGTTTATTATAAGAATTCCAACCACAGTTGATGGTAAATAGATGCATTCGTTCGCGTTCCTTTTTTTCACAGCAAAAGACAAGTCGTCGTATAAAACAAGAATGAATAAAGGGGCGAATAACGAACCGGCGTTTTTCTGTTCCCTCCTCTCCTCATTTCCTTAGACGACTGTAGGTAGGTATAGCGTTAAGAAACCAAGAGGTAAATCAGAAAAATAACAAATAGGTAATAATTATTGATAACTTAAAAGAGCTGATGACGCGGTCGGTGTACGTATGTATATATATATAGTATTGCACTTGAAAAATACGCTTGTGCATGCCATGTGTCCCTATCTGTTGTAGCAACTAAGGCTGAATGCTGTGTGTAGTTATATGAATGTTGTGTTGTTTTGTTTTACTAACTTTGTAGATAAGAATCAGCTGAAATATACAACTGATCCTTTTGGATGGTATAGGTATATATATGAATTCATGCAGTGTCAATAATAATATAGTGTAGTATAATAAAATAGAATAAATAAATATAAATACGTAAATTTATAATAATAATAATAGTAGTACATAGTAAATGTCATTCACAGAAATTATCACCAAAAGATTGTCATGAAAAAAACAAATTATTATCGAGTACCGCACGCAGTCAAACAGTAATTTTGAAATACGAAAAATGAACACAATTTAAAAAAAACTAGAAATGTGAATTTGTTATTTAAACATTAATTTAATAAACGACTGGCAGTAGAAATATACTTTTTGCTTTTTGGAAATAAAGAATTCTGCATCAAACGAGAGCAGCTCTCGCCAGAAACCAGTGTGTTAAATTTTGAGTAAATGTGGTGTACAAGATTTTAGAATAAGAGTAATAAGTTTTGTATAGCACAATTATATGGCTAGAGATACATCATGCTATAAAGAAGGTGAAAGAGGATAACAAAAAATATTAGTTAGACACACAATTATAAATTTCCATGTTTTTGTCAGTTGATTATAAGAGCCAGCGTGTGCGTAAGTGCAAGAGAGAGAGAGAGAGAGCGAGAGCAACAGACAATGATAAATCGAGAAAGGTTCGTAAGGCTTCCACGATGAACTCCACCAATTACTACTACAACTCATTCCAACTCTAGACAGTGAATATCACTATTAAGGATAGCAAGTAGGTAGTAATAGTAGTATAAGAATAAGTATTCGATGTAGCTAGGCCATTATTAGAATATTAGTAGGTGTTTTGACGTGTCAGTGACTGTTTACTACAACTGTTGGGTCGGGAGAAGGTGGAGAGAGGAAACACAACAATGTTTAAACTTTACTGTGGTATGTGTGTGACGTGTGTATTGGTTGATTGCCGTTGTTGTGGTGACTTGAATAATATGAACATACTACTAGTAAGACATGCTAACTTGCTGTAATATAAGTAGTGGTTACATTAATGCACGTTTTGGGACCAAAGTTTTAGTAGTTGAACTAAATTAATAGTGGTATAATATAATCACAGGTCTTTCAGTGATGAAGAGAGTAATAGAAAGAGAGAGAGAGAGATAACACACGCACACAGGTAATATATTAATAATAATCAGATGCAAACATGGGTTGGTTGAATAGTTAATTGGGTACTACCAATATAGTTAGTAGAAATATTATGAACTGTGTGTATATAGAGTTTAAGACGTGTGTGTGAATAGAGATAGTAGCTAGAAGCCCGGCCACAAATTGGATTGGTTGGTTGGTTGTGAATTGTAGTGGAACACAGCTAGTGGGCTGAAGACTTGACTGACTGGTGTATAACAGTGTTGTGTGTTATTTTGTGTGGTGGTGGCATCAAGTCTCCCTTCTCTCATCTCATCTCCAGAGAGAGAGAAAGAGAGAGAGTGTTTGTTTATTGTGAGACACGGCGGCCATTCTCAGACCAAATTGTATTCTTTGAGGTTGAGTTGTAGGATAGTATCCTTCACTGCGGCGAATACAAACCGGATGTTCTCCGTGTCTGAAAGAGATAAAGCAATTTATGTAACATATCAACAAATACAGCTGGTTGTTGTACAATGTTATATCAAATAATATATCATACTAATCGTTGTCTCCCTCTTATAGAAACCAAAATGAATGTCCATACTCTGAATTAGTTCATTTATAATATAAATATATAATTCCTTCTCTAGATAAATGACGCCAACGCTTCTGGGGACTTATTCAGCCAATGAGATATGGTGGGACGAACCACAATGCCTTACTCATTCAACACAATTATCGATAATAATCAAATTTGTTGTGATCATCGAGTATTTCCAACTGCATGACGTATTTCTGAGAAAAACTTGGCGACCACATCGGGAGAAATGGAAATTGGGTTCTCATTGCTTCTGTGTTATTAACCGTTAATGCCAATTTATCCAGAATCAGATTTGTGCATACTTTTTGATGTCATCATCGGTGACTCAAACCTGACGCATAATCTTAGCAGGAAAATATCAAAATTAAAAACAGCTATATGCACTAACATCTAAAACATTTCAGAAAACGCAATCTATAACTTCATAATATAAAATAGTTTACAAAAAAATTACAGAAGTTATACAAAAGTTATGTTTTAATATGACATGTTTACTAGAAATATAATTTAACTCATGACGTTGTCAAAGATAAAATTAAAGATATATTTAATAATCAAATAACCTATTTACATGAGCCAGATAACTACACACATTTTAAATGAACTGATCAAGCAACTATACACAAGAAAATGGTTCGATAGTGTCTTATCATGTTAATAACTTAATTATAATATAAAATAACCACCCACAGCTTTGAGATCTTATTATTTTTTATTTTCCAAATTTACTCATTTATATTTAAATGTTTACTAAATTAAAAAATAAATATATTAACACAATGAAAACCTCCATTTAGTTTCATAAATTGACATTATTGATTAATTACTGGCCGCATTATTGCCCACACGTTTAGCATTTGATGGCTTACATATTTAATAAAAATCAAACTTTTACTACTTCTCTATTTATGTATCAGTATTACAACAGTCTTGTCCATCACACGTATTATTATTTTATAAAAACGTAAACAAAAAATTATTTCGCACAAAATATAAATAATTTTTAAAATTCGGTCAACAAGATTAGTGTCCAAGAGTGATGCCAAGAGAGAACAAAATGCTGACTATTTTTGAGGAAATTTTTTATATAAAATTTTTATATAGATCCAAAGATTTCAAAATCTAATTTACAAAATTGACGATGATAAATGAAACAATGCTTAGTTGACGATTAAATATCGGTGAATAGCTTCGCCTTTCGGTGCCGCTGAGTTAATCAATAGTTCAAATTCAGCCAACACTGAATCATTTTTATCCTGATCATTTGGGACAATATTATACATTAAAAAAGATAAAAGAGCAATATTAGCAGCAGTATATTATAAACCCCTAAAAACATTGAGTCAATTTGATGCATTTATCATCTAATAGGAAAAGATTTTAAAGTTGCCCAGATAAGCAGTTTTTAGCGGTTCCAGTGTCTGATTGCAGGGTTCCGGCATACTTTTCCAGATAAAACACCCAGACTTTTTCAAATATATATCTTTTTAATTACAGAACACTAAACAAGCATTTTATTCAATAACGTAAACTAAACGTATCATGCAAAAACCAAGTATAGTTTGCCTATGCAATAAACTGAATATAAAAAGCAGTAGTTCATTGTTTAAAATGTTCTTTTTAACAGCTCACATAAAATACAGCTTAAATAGCCTAATCATCATCAATGTCGTGCATATAATTTTTTATTTGTTTCTTTATAGTCATTTATCCTGACAATACAATTTTTAAACTGCACCAAAATAATTTTCTGACTTTTTCAAGCTTTCCAAACCAATATAAAATTCCTCGACCTTTCAAGGATTTTCAGAACTGTAGGATCAACGTGTGATGTGAGTTATCATTATTCAAAATGAACTCTATGAACCACAATAGAAATTATTATCAAGTTCTCTATAGCCGATGCTTTCAGTTTAAGAAATGTTGAATTCAATACTCGTGAGAATTAAGAGATAAGAAGTGAAGTGGCTTAAAATGCAAGTTTAACATGTTTTAACAAAAAACATTATGATGTTGTCAAAAGTGTAATTAAAACGACCCTTTAGTTTATATTCAACTAAATGTATACTATTTGTTAATCATCAACAAATACAGTATATTATAATATTGCTTTCTTTAATTTACTTACACATAGTTGATGAAGATAACATTAATCAGGGTTCGCAAACTTTACCTAATAAACTTTCAAAGATTTTCCATTTATTGTTCCATCTAGGTTTTCAGTAAGTTGAAATATCTTTTTATAAACATTTTAATGCACAAAATTAGTTTAATTCAAAGTAAAAGAACTCGAAATAAAAACACTTCACTAACAATTAATTCTATTTTACTTCTCATTGTTTTGTAATTTGGTCAGGTGTTATAGCTAGTTGCTTAATTAGGCTTGTTTAGTTTTTAGTATTTTTAGCTTAGTTTTGCTGTCTAGAAAATGAAAGGTGAAAAAAGAATATACCAGAAAACATTATTAAAAAGAAAAAAACCACTTCCACTTTTGTAATAAAAATAATATAGTTTAAAAAAATACTTTAAAAAACGCAACAAATCCTATGCATAAAAGTAGATTCAAATTTTGGTATAAAATACCAAGCATGAAGTATCTTGAAGAAAGAGATACCAAGTGTATCTGGCAATGTACAAAAGCATTTAAGGTGAAGGAAGGCTGCATCACTTTCATACAGACTTTGAAACAATAAAAACAGGGAGCCATCATGCTCGTTGAGTTCAAAAAGAGAGAAAAAGGATTGCTGAGCACATAACAGAAAGATGTCAAAATAAAAGGAAGAAGAAACTAAGATATTCCTAATAAAATATCAAGGTTGTTTTATTCCATAGGCAGTACGAACGATACTTAATTCACACAAAATTGTTGAAACTTATCAAATCTGGTTAATATCAGCGAATGGTGATAGAAATAGTGTTGCTACATAACCAGTAATAACTGACACAGAAATGTGTAACCGTTCACTAATAATTGTATTACAGATCAAAATTATAAACACTATTTACAAGTGCAGATTTCAATAACCGGAAACGTTACAAGGATCTGAGCAAAATAACCATTACGATCTCCGGAATGGAAAGATTTAATGTATTACTACAATAATATTATCAATAAATTGTTTCATAACGAATGAATGGTAAATATAAACTTCCACCGGTAGCCCATAGTCCAATCAATCATACAGTATACCCAACTAAAACGGTCATATCCCAAGATTGCCTGCAGAATTCGTAGGAGGTTTTTAAAATCAAATTTAATGACATTTCATGATTTTCATAAATTAATTTAAATAGCTAAAAACGTGGATCTTATTACAGCACAACATTTCCTATACAACAACTTACAACATAATATAAGCGGTCACAAGCTGAGCCCAACATACATCTCATGACATAACTCCGAAACATGCTGGTCGACTATAAAGCGAAAAGTGACACAATTTAATAGTCTATCACCAATTTCCGGTGCAAACGCCAGTCCAACTCACTCTTAATAGTTATTCTGATGGATAATATACATCCTAATTAAAGTACACAGTAGGCTAGTTTCTGTTATGTTACTGTGAACATGAGAATAAATCGATAAAGTTATAAAAAATCGACAATCGATACATATAAAAAGTCGATTAGAATATATTTTATCCAATGTCACGTGAACATAAATACTTACAATTTCGGATGTTTAAAAACAGTCAAATCTACATACTAAGTTTCAATTTGTTTAACAGAATTTTATTTAGTGATATAATATATCCCTACGTTGAATTATATGTATAACAACTATTCATGGTTTGCGTCAACTTAAATGTGACTGGAATAGGCCTAGTTACATAGAAATACGGAACACAATATGTTTGCAACTAGAACACAAAGTATTACTAACTTCTATTACAATAGTATTTATTCCAACACTATATATTCTTCTAAAGAAAATTCAAGATATTCAGTATTTTCTACAAACTTCATTTCTCATCAATGTTAATAATAGCACAATAATCGATAACATATAATCCATAATCAATAGCCGATAATTTGTTAAGCATCTAAATTATAAATACAATATAATAACCAAGTGATTATTTTGTTGATCCACGATTTAAAACAAATTGTTAGCATTCTAACTCACCGGTTGCACAGGTGAAATGCGAATAGATGATCTTGTCTGGATCAGGATTCAGTTCAACAAACTTCTTTAAGATGAAATCCCGGGCGGCTTCGGCATCTCTTTGCGGACCTAGAACAAGGAAGCATAGTATTTAAAATCAATAGTTGAGCTGATAGCGTGGTGGGCTACCTACCGGCATACATTAATATTATTACAAAAACATACATTATGTACACATTCATACCACAAAGTATAATTCCGGTTTACAGCGTAGTTAAGTACAGATTAATAACACAATTACCACATCAACATTTGGATGTAGTACTTATTATTGGAATAAATGTAGTAGTACAAAACTTGGTAAGATAATCACAATTACTACTAGGAAAGTAGGTAGTCTTTAATACCAACACAAAGCTAGAGGGGACCGACGGACAGTATTTCCGGAGGTGTTAAGTCTATAGAGAGCTGCTAGTGAACCAACCCACTCCGCCACGTCAAGTTCCTGGACGGTGAAAGAGAGAGAAAATTCGCTGTTCAACACTGCACTAGACAAGTTCCAGCTCTCTACACATTTTCTTATCATAGTCGTCACATAATAATGACTGGGAGTGCACATGCTCCTTATTACTAGACCTACCGACATATTATTGTATCTCACATAGTATGCCAGCAAGCACTAGTAAAGATTGGTTATAAACAAGGAAACCTCACAACGAAACAATACAAATATTGGTTTATATCATTGATTCCTACATTTTATATGTGGAATATAGCTTCGACACACGTTAGTACTATTATCATATGCCTCCCCATCATCAACTAGAGATGACGAGAAAAGTAGAAAAGTGTATCCTGACTATGTGTAGTAACGTACAGGTAACTGCCACTAACAGCTAGCACATGCAGGCAATACAGCTGAGAAGGTAAAACGCCCAAGATAGTGAAGAGAAAATGCAGTCTTTCTCTTTCTGCGAGAGAGACAGAAACAAGAGAGAATAATGATAATAATGTACAACAACAAGAACCTCCCTCGCTCCCATAGTTGTGACCAATCAAATCTACACAGTAAAACAAGCCATCCGCGTTGGAGAGAACGAGAGAGTTGACGACAAAACTATTCTTATAACTGGAAGAGCAAGTCCAAAGTTTCATCAGCGCTACTCGCACGACTGCTTACTGTATGTCTATTGAGAAGAAGTACCAAGAGAGAGAGAGAGAGAGAGAAAGAAAGGAAAATAGGGTTGGGCGCGCTCTAACTCGTCGTCTCTTTCGCCAGCTCTTTTCTCTCTCTCCCGGCTGCCTGCCGTAGATAGCATCCTATATGAGGTAAGAAATGCACTAGATAGCTCTCTCGCCTCTCCCAGAGTTCCTCTCCACCGACCGAAAGAGGCAGGGTGGGCCTGCAGCCTGCCGGCCACGCCCAAGCGACGAACGAACGAACGAACGAAACAGACACACGAACAACAACACAAGTCGAACCAAGCCGTCGAGTCAGACTTCCAACACACACACACATCACGAAGAAACGACAACCACTCCAGTATCCAGCCGGAAAATAGAGGGAGAATACAACCAACACAAGCGCGCGCGGGCGCACAAGCCGATGGAGATGTTATTACGGTCAACTCGGCTAAAAACTTGGCTCTCTTATTGCTGAATGCTAGCTGCTGATGCTGCTGCTGCCCTGACACACTATAGTCGATTGTTCATAACAGTTAAGGACACGAGCACTACATCATTCATCCTGAGGATGATAAAATTCCGAAAAATGCTGATCGACTATATACCGAAAAAAGTGACATAATTTAATAGTGTACCACCAATTTCCGGCGCAAAAGCCACCTCACTTGATACGTATTTTGGTGAATATTCATCCTGATAAAAGTACATAGTAGGTTAGTTCCTTACGTTACAGTGAACATGCAAATAAATCGATAATAGTTAAAATATTTCCCACTAATGGAAATATAGAAAGTCGAATAGGAAGTATTTTATCTGCTGTCACACTTTCAATTTGATGTTTTCTAACAAACTGATTAACATAGTATGTTTAAACTTGGACATTTCTGTCTGATCATAACTACAAGTTTGTCTCTGGCTACAGTATATTATCACAAGCAAATTATAACTGAATTCTTACGCAACTGTGACATTGGTATAAAAAAATTCTACGAATTAATACATCATTGAATGAAATGACAAGCGGCAACCCCAACGCTAGACATATGCTATGTTAATAACCTGATGCCTTACAAAGTTGGAAGAAATATTAACTGTCATCAATAACATTATATATCATTAATATAATCTATCTAGCAGAGCATAACTTCTTGAACAAAGGACACAGATATTTTGTGCTAAATATATCAAAGACTATAAACAATATCAAGCCGAAACTTGTTAGTGATTAAATGAGTTAAAATTTAGTTGTTGATCTCGTATAGAGGCCTATTATAATAAAAATATATATAACTTTTGATTAAATGATTAAAATGTCAAACTTTGTTGGCTTAAAAAAAAGGTTACAAAATTTATCGTTACTAACTGTTTTTAATCTCATTTAATAGCTCTTATTTCTTTTAATTGATTGAGAACTAAACGATTCAATTCCTCGAAAAAATAAAATCTATGTGTAACCAAAAAATAAATGAAACAATATTCTATATCACTGAAGACAATTTAATGTAATTTCTAAACATAATACGAGATCAGAAAGAATATGCCACATTTTAGACAGTAAATTTGCATATTCCATTAAATATTGATTTTCCAAAAATCCATAAGACGACTAACATAATCGATCTTGTAGGTTAAAATATGATTGACTGAATTTAACTTTATCAGACAGAACCAGGGTCGTATTTTCACACACGTACACCACACCCATAGGCATACGCATACATACGACACTATACACGTAGAATAAGATCTCAAATAGACACCAAAAACAAAATCATTCGTACAATACACTTAACATAGCGATGTAGAATCCTTACCATCGAATTGAGGGAAATAATCGACCAAGTGGGAATACATGATCTTCTCTTCCAAGATGTCTTTCTTGTTGAGGAAAAGGATTACGGAGGAATTCTGGAACCACGGGTATGTTATAATAGTGCGGAATAAGGCTTTTGATTCTTCCATCCGATTCTGGAAACATGGAAAGACAGAGCTGATGAGTAAAAGGCAATATTTTCGGTTAAAAAGCATAGAGTTAAAATAAACTGTAGTGAGTTGAATCCGTTCTTTTACTCTGATGAACTGTATGAATTCAATGCGATGTTACATTGCGAATAAACTATTAGCAGCTATGATTCAACGATGACAAACAGCTATTGCATCTAAGTTGCGCAAAATGGATTACTCGAATGAGTTATGAAACATAATCATCATGTTTAACAACAAAACCAAAAATTTTATTGATATCTATAATAAATTTATTTGAAATATATAATATATTCCTTCTACATAGAACGGGTTTATCATTAAAAGGAACGATTGACAACATAATATCATACAAATTGAATGGGGTCAATCTTTCACTTGGAATAGACAATAACATCCACTTACTTTCATTGCCAAGCATCGCGTGACTAATTGTATGAAATAATACAGGTGGACACTAGCTCCTAATGCTATAAATATCGTAATATTAGTTACGGGTTGGAGAATTTCAAAGTAACGGCTGGAATATCTCAAATGATTATTATCATCAGCCTAGTAATCACCCAGTGAACAGAGTGAGGCATAAAATTCATCTGATTATTCACCTGAGAACATTAAATAAAGACAGTACGATCGATAGACATTCGGTTGGACTACTTCGTAACCGTGTTTACAGTGTAATCAAGCTGTTTACGACCTGTTCGGCAGAAAAGCCCAACTGATAGAGTTGATCTCAAAATAGTGGTCTATAATAATGATTCAGTTTTGATAAGGGGGGACAAATCGATAGTAGTTCGGTTCAACTGTAGACTTCCTAAATCAGGTGTTCTACACTTTACGATAACTTAATGACTATACTTTAACTTATAATACTATAGGTTACCATCAAGATAAGAACATTTAACCGACAAAATATCGATTCGTTAACTGGGTGATTATAAGACAGTGGAGTTTTCATCAGCGGAGATAACCTACCGATACTTTGCAATGATCTATAGTGTACCACAAATAGTGTACACAATTTAATTAACAAGTGTTAGTAGCGGTAAATAAACAATATAAACATGAGAAGCGTTTAAACATATTTTTTAACAAATTGAAATTATTGAACATATATATATAATATATATCATGTGATAGCTAATATATTGTCATTTGAACAAAAATAATGTCAAAGCAAACCACAATTTCGCCAGCATCGGTTTCGCCTATCAAAAAAGGTGTCAAGTGCACTTAAATGAAATAGAGACAAATTAAGAGTAAGGATAAAGGTTATTTAGACGGCTGTAAAAGTGTTTGTCAATCATCTAGAAATATAAACTAAATTAGCTATAATCATGCACAAATAATGCACAATATGGTAAATCCACGTTCGGACAAGCGTGAAATTTTATAAGATATAGTCAAGTACTAGGAACTACAGTGTATAAAAGCAATGCACAGAAAGCTTTGTCTTTGCCATAGATATAATAACTTTAGCTACAAATGATAGGCCATCTGTACAAGTGTTTCATATTTAATGGAAACAGTCATGTTTTATTACTTTAGGGCAAAATAGCTACAACTGTATCACAATAATTTATTTCATTTCACTGATTAGGTTATATTTCCACAATTCGATAGTTTATTAGTAAATCAAAACAATGCATTTTAGTTTGAGTATGAAGAAGACGCCTACAATATAGATAATATGTTAAGTTACACAATAAATATGCTGTAGCAGACACATTAAATATACAAAGTTAGTTATTAGTGTAAGAAGCACAGATGGTCTATCTAAACATAGATGTACTATACTTAAATATTTAGGGCATATTCGATACTGTCTGTTCTTTGTTTTGCAATATTTTCAAATCTATTAAAATCGTAACCTTGCAGCATTATATAAAAAAAAAGTTCACTGAACCAACTGAACTCTGTTGTCATTTGTCTGGTGGTGATGCAGCAGCATTATATCCTGATCTGCATTCCATCACCACTGTAGCTGAACTATAATACACTCTCGAAGCTCATGCCACACGGTTGGCTGTTAAAGATGGAATCATTATAAAGTAAACACAAGCGACTGACAATTATTATTTAACTCCGCCAATGAGTACCACTGCAGCACAGACAGACAGTCGGATAAAAGTTCGACGGGAACACCACTATATTATACACCATTTATTCCACTCCCCAGCAATGAAGAGAGAAAAAAAACTCAGGATAAACAGATCGACATGGGGAAATAGTGTGATATACATCGACTATTAACTACAAGCCTACTCGCCGACTGATACACTCTCTAAGATAGATTAATTGATTGCGTGCTATCGATTAATGCCACCAAAGCCTATTATACGACACAATGATAATACTCTGCTCTCCCGCCGTCCCGAAAACCGATACAGTATAGTGTGTCTGTCAATACAAAAACTACGATCAGAGATAGAGCTGGGAGAATTCGAGTAGTGTAATTTCTGTCTAAAATGTCAAAGGGAGGGGGGGGGGGGAGGAGGGAGGGGGGAATGCGGGTAAATCATGCACATTAATACCTCATTGTCGGATTCTACGAGAACTTGGTCGTATTCCGAGAGGGCAACAAGGAACATTATACTCGTCACGTTCTCAAAACAATGGATCCATTTGCGACGTTCCGATCGCTGGCCTCCTACGTCCACCATTCTGAAAGTGAAGGCAGACATTATGACGTAGAGTCATGACAGTGGAGAGGACCAACTGTTTCACTACATGTATGATACAGATTCAAGTCATCACTAAGAATTAAAACTGTAATTGTTTCAATTAAATAAAATAGTAAAACGATATATCTGAATTCATAAATTTTTAATTAAAGACAACATAAGGACAAAAGTTATATGTAATAATCTAAATAGCAATTAAAAGATGAGCTTTACTTTATTTAAAATACAGTTTAAAAACTAAATCACTATGTATTCTATAATCGACTCAAAAATTGACGATGATGGAAGGATATTACTCCAGACTAAAGTAAAGATGATGGATCTAATGACATTTGCCTTCTGAAATGAACATAAACGAATTCATGTTGAGACAGGCGTAATTTGAATTGAGATTAAATTTTATGCACACAATTTAAATGTATAAACAGTACAATTACAATGCTAGAGGGTTTAACTGATCAAAATCACGAGCAACAATCTGTTGGTCGCATATTCATCATTTTATTACATATTTCACCTAAAAATAAAACATGATCACAGTTGACATATACATTTTTAAAGCTGAAATCCGAATGTATAATAACTGTGTTTTAATTTTAAAATTGTGAAGGACAAATTAATTGCCTAGCAACAGGAAAAAATAAACACATACTATCATAAAACCGAATGTTTAAAAACAAGAGAGAATTCATGTGTCACGTATTCCAAATTCAGGTGTCATTCCAACCACAGCAATGAGAACATCTCATTATTTATAACATTTATCGTTTAAATATAATATAAATGAATTACAAGAAGACAATAAAACAGTATGTGAAATAAAACCGACATTTCGATATAATATCAAACCATACTAAACTAAACGTAATATATTAAATTGTATTTCATACTAACCAGAGTGTAATGCACATTACAGATACAAGAAGCGATCGAAAAGCTCTGTATTATCAGTTGGAGGAATGTTAAACCATATTAAATCGCTGTGTGATAAAACAGAGCTACTTAAATTATTATATTTAAACAAACCTCCCCCCCCCTATATCTACGAGATAGCATCGACCAACTAACTGTCAAAAACGCTCCCCAAGATCACTGGTAAAATGCTAACCCAGTCATTGAAGTCAAATACCTACCTGTTTAATCCATTTATTTTACATGCAGTATAGGGTAACTACTCTTTGGTGATGCTGTTTAATGCCGCCAACAGAATACAGAATAGGCAGCCAGCCAGCCAGGCGCTTGCACAGTAGATGCGTGCGCGCAGATGATCGGTCGGATCTTAAACTAATTATAATCCAGTACTGCCTAGTCGATATAATATGCTAAGCTTAGTGTGTTGTTGTTGTTGTATCGATCTGGTGCATATTAGAGAAAATATCTCACTTTCTATCTGTAGATCAGAGACGACTTCCAGAGTTCTTTGAGTTTTAAGGAACTTATTATGATTCGTAGGTGACAAATACTAATAAAACATCCTCTAGAAGTATTGTAACAATTAAAACAAGGATAATTCTAAATATAATGATTGATTTTTGCTTCGAAATCAGATATCAATAAAAAACTAATTGATCTAAATGTTAATTTGAACTAGCAGTTTTAACACTGTGTAAAAATATAAAAATCAATTATATAACATATAAACAACCGTCGTGACAACCGTCGTGACGTAATCAATACGACAAACTTTGGAACAATTATTAGTCTACCACATAAATAGATATGTAACTACTGTTTAAACAGATTGGTTGGATGGATGCATGTATGTGCCTCTGGTATATTGATTAAATTAAATTTACACTGGATATTCATAAAACACAGTTAATGGAAAATATATATAACAAATCATTTTAGTGTTAGATAAATATTATATATTTTGCGAAATAAACATATTAGATACAAATTGGCAGAATTAATACCGTTGATAAATAGTTATACAACGCTTATTAAAAACTTGATATAAATAAAGAATATAGCCAATTATCTATCTTTATTGTAGGTAACCATCTGTTGATAATAACAGAACAAAATATTACCTGAAAATGATGGAATCTAAGTCGAAGGGGTACTCAATGATACCCGTCGTGGGTACTCGAACACGGAGAATGTCTTGCAGTGTTGGCAAGAAATCAGAGGTGGCAATTCGGTCCAAATTGTCCAGGTAACTGTCAGAGAAATGGACAAACAAATCAATCAATACAATACATCGCTTAACAGATTAACACTTTCCCAAGAAAAAAATCTACAAAAATAATTTTGAAAAGTATTTGAACAGAAAATAAATGAATAAAAACAAGGGGGTCCCTCTAGATAAAAGACATATGACAAAGCGTAAAAACGTATTGTACAATTGAATTTTATTGCTAATTTTTTTAATCATCTAGCATAACTTGAACCAGATATGCAAATTACAAATCAGTGGTTATTTATATCAGATATTGCATTAAAATTTACGAACTGGTCACTTCCATTTATCACGCTTTTCATATTAATCCAAATTACTGGTAAGTTCGAAATTTTGTTTTACGAAGTATTTTATACAAGTAATAGAAAACTAGAACAGTTGCGAAAACCCAATCAACTCAAAACAAATGGAATAATTCTTATCTCATGACGCACAACCTGCTACATTTAGATGTGAGTAATTCAACCTTTAAATTGAGAATTCACCACAATAATCTCGCTGAGATCAGCTGTATATTTATTCCTTGCGTCAGAAGAGAAAGCGGATGTTAACCAGCATCAATTCACACGTACTCATAACCGACGTATTCACTAGCACAGTGTTGTCGAATATGCTTTCAAGCAAACTGTACCAATATTGTGCCGACTTGCTACGAGATGCGCAGTTGGATACAATATTATACTACATTTATGTATTCATCAAAAAGTAGTTAAATTTTAATTAACCGGTGTGTAAAGAAATAAATAGCTTTCAAGTAATTTAATGTAATTCTTGATCATTAAAAGAAATAACAATGTCGAATTGCATCCCCATAATTGGGGTTGTTAGTGATCACAATTTATAAATTGCAATTGTTTAACAAACGCTAGCAAACAACACATTAAAATTAGCAAAATTACAGAGAAATTTTCGTCTATATTTGCTGCAATTTTCTTAGTGAGTATATATTATTATGTGTAAATGTATATATTATACAAAAACAGTCTTAACAACTGTAATACGAACACTGTCGAAAATATGTTATAAGTTACAAACAGTGTAAAACGTGAAATACATAATATAATAAAGAGAGATAAATCTTAAATTGTAAATTATCAGGAGCTGTTTCACAAATATCCAATAATTCACCCACAGAACAATTATCACATAGCTAAACTGAGGTTATCTATATCTAATATGAAAAACACTTTTTTAATAATAATGCCAAATACTACCTAACCCGTGTATTCATAAGTAAAACAGCCGCAACATTCATCGGCAAAACTAGTTAAGTAATATACGCAGTAATAATAGTGCTCTGAGTCGCTCAGTTAAGAGTTACTGTTTGTATTTTAGTTTAATGAAAAGAACAATACCCGCTACAAATTTAGAAGCAAATATGATGTGCATATTTTAGCAGAGCTTTAATTAAAAACACACCAGATAACTGCACAGAAATATTTGAAGAAACAATATTACAGAATTAGCACTTGCAAGAGGAAAAGATGTGTAAAGTCACACTATCTCAACACTTGAACGGCATTGATCGCAGGTCGGATCAATGTTAATTTTATCCTCTAATACAAGTTCGGCCACGTATCTGAATCCACCGTTTTACGTCTGTATACCTCTACAGTACAGATAATTATGTGAAAGGGTTTTCGTTAACCAAAGACTGGAAGAAAACTGTAGACATAGTATCATTAATTATAAAGTTACAGTTTCCTTGTAACTATGAAGTTAATTAAACATAATTACCTATTATCAAAAGCACATTTTAGTACGATAAAAAATTCCCGTATTTTGAATCAATATTTCGAGAATGTCTTGTATTATTGAGTCAAGATTTTCAATCGAACAAAGTCTATAGAAATGTTATATATACCTACTTTAAATTTATACTCTAGGATCCATGACCATATATCAATTTCTGTTATGAAACATTACTTATGTGATTTATAGTCCATTCATAATAGCCAATTACTTCTTTTTATTAACACTGATCTACATCAGATGTGGAGAGAGTTGTCATGCAAAATACAAAAATATTTAAAAAATACCTGCATTATATTAAGACATCAAATTCCTAAAATTTCTAATAATTATATATATTTAATTATAAATTCACAATACATAGTAAAAAACGGAATTAAATTTCAGAATTCCAATAAATCTATGAAATTCCAGTTTTTCCAGCGGGCAATATAAGCGGGGGGAGTTGGTTAACTAAACAGGGTCTATACAGACTCAAACGACTTACTATTTGGCCGAATCAGTGAGCTGGTATTCACGGCGTCTGTCGTAACACTGCTTGATTCCTGGGTCGTCCCAAAGAGATCGAATGGCGGTGACGTGTTCCGGTGGTAGCGTCGCCGCCGTTTCGTAGTCAA
The DNA here is from genome assembly GCA_034780555.1 of Coelogynopora nodosa. NCBI lineage: Eukaryota > Metazoa > Platyhelminthes > Proseriata > Coelogynoporidae > Coelogynopora > Coelogynopora nodosa. The sequence continues at coordinate 32,541 of JAUZND010020672.1, read as the reverse complement.
TTTCTCGGATGGGCGGCGCCAATTCCTACATAGCGATCGAAATATGCATTTTTAACTACGGTATTTAACGAAGGTTTCAATAGATCTTTCTAATTGAAAAAAGTATACTGTACAACCCATTCTATTTTATTCATACCATTAATTGTATTATTGTAAATTCAATTTGTACGTTCCAAACTGTTTTAAATTATCATAATACAAATTACTAACCGAAATTTACTTAGTGGAATATATGAGTGGAATATATGAGTGGAATATATGAGTGGAATAATTCAACAATATATTATTTTCAAAAAGCTCTTACTTTTGGTGGATTGATAAATTTATGTCAAATTCTGAATAGTATACAAGATACTATAAAATAACGATTATAACAAAATACTCAATCAATGTCAATATAAAAATATAGAAGAAAAAGCACAAGCTGCTGTAAAATAAATATATTTTACATATATTAATGTAAATACATATATAATGTAAAAATATATTTATTTTACAGCAGCTTGTGCTTTTTCTTCTATTTTTATTTTAAAATATGCTGCTCCAGGAAACTTACAACTATCTAATGTCAATATAGCAGTATGGTCATTGATATAATCAGAATAAAATTTGTACGTGTAAAAAGAGAAAATATTAAATGAATACATTATTACAATAAAACAGATCAGATGTGTAACTATAAACACAAACTGGATAGCCTACTTCTAAAGTCGTAAATATGTGAATAAAAAATTAGTAAAAAAAACTAGATAGTTGTAAAATAAAAATACATCAGTAATCAATGAAAATCGATTCTAATGTACGTTTAAATTATGTTCAGCGACGACTGCTATGACAACTTATAAACAATAATATATTTTAAAATTTGAATACCTCATTTGCAGGATTCGTGTATGGAATTTTGAGGGCTTCCATCGCCCGAATCAAAGTATACATCGCAAGATATATATTCTGATATACCAATCTGATAAAACTTCGCTTGTCTTCATCAGAATAACCGGCACCGTGAATAATTCTCATTTGTTTGATGAAGGTACTTTTCCCCGACTCTCCCGTACCTGAACACATGGATGGACACAATAAAAATTGGATAAATTAACAAATAAGTAATAATATACTATTCATGATGCAATATATGGCTAAATGTTTTTTGTGTTATCAAGTCTTAGTCTGCAATCAACACTACACGTTTTGGGGTTGTGGCTTTGGACTGACTGCAATGATTTAAATCATTTAATAGTGCTACTAACAGTTTTTAACCAATGTTTTTCGTAATTTCTATATTTTTAAAAATTTGATTATTTTTTTGAAATATTTGAAAAAAATTATGTATCAAATATTTTGTTTATGGAACTAAATTTATATACATATATATTTAATAATGAATTTCAATTATTTTAGTAACTAATAGACTAAATATTTGTTGTTTAATATTTTACAATTTATATAGTTTAAGCCTGTTTGATTATATGATATATTTCAGGAGCATACATTACATTTTTACATACTTGTATTTGTATGTAGTTTCTAAGGAGTGGCTGATTTTCATGTAACTTAGTACTTATAATGATAACAAATATGACATTGATGGTATTTTTCATATATTTCTTGTCAAATATAAATTGAATCCATATCTAGGTGTGGTATTTTTCATATATTTCTTGTCAAATATAAATTGAATCCATACCTAGGTATGGTATTTTTACTTATTTGTTTTGACTCACTTACGTTTTACTACATGTTTTTGAAATTATACATTTTTGAAATATACAAATTTGTTATATTCTGTAGCTTATTATTCAGACTGTGCTTATCATTGTTTTCCATTTAGATGAGTTTTATATTTCAAGTGTAGTTCATGTTAAACAATAAATTTTCATTTTACTGTTTCTTATTTTCACACTATACTATTAATAGTCAAATTAAATATTACGCATGTGAAGTATGATAATAATAATAAATGAAGGCAAATAGATATATCTGGTGATTTAAACACTTTGAATATGTTTACCAGAGCTGTCACTGGTGGCGTTTTTATCTCCAGTGACGTTTTTTGTGATTTGTGGCGTTTTGGTGATATTTTATGAATGTCAACCAATTGCTTGCAAATATTTTAAATCGATTTTTTAGGAATGAATATGCTTTAATAAAACATAAAGAATATTTAGATATTAGAATTGAATAAGAAAACAAACAATTATATTACTTTTATTATTATAAACAAAAACTGAATAGCATACAATAGCTATGAAATTTAATTTTTGTTGTTCTGAGCAATTATTTTTTAATTTATTCACTTTAGGGGTAATCAAAGATAAATTTGAATTGAAAATTTGGATTACCAAACCTGATTATTGTTTGCTGAGCAAGTTCTTCTCAACAGTATTACAAAATATACAATAATTGGAAGAAACTGCATTTTTATCATAAACAGTTCATTTTTAACATGTTTTATTAACGAACACTGAAAGAATGATGCATTTTAGAATGCATGTATATAAATAAAATTCCACAAAAGTACAGACGTTTCAACAACTTTTAGTGTTAGGAAAATGGCTGTTCTAAATATCCTGAACATAATAAATTTGCTTCAAAACATATTGGAAGCAAGATTATGATATGAAATGCCACTGAATCATATTAAAAATTTAGTTGTCTGTAAAGTTATAATACAAAACCAGTATAAAATGTGTTGTCTCCTATTATTGAAAACTATGATGAAACCATAGATATGAGCAGTCTGCCAAATTGTCTCGGATTTGATCTTGATGAGACCTCAACAGTCTACAAAGATAACTTTCAAACATTAAATATACAAACTTGTCTTTTATAACTAGTGTACAAGACTATTTCAACTGGGTATATCCTGTTTTAGATTTTACACGATCTCTTACCAGCGATCTCACAGATCATAGAATGCCTAATTGCAGATCAACTGGTGTTGCACAGTGACCATATTGAAGCTCTTCCTATTTCTGCCCATGGATTCAGAAAGCTATATAGTTGTGAGAAAGCCCTGCTCGAATTAGTAGATATAATTGCAACTGATGAGGGAAATATTGTGATAATCACTGCTTTAGATTTGAGTGCTGCCTTTGACATGATCGACTACAAGAGATTGTTACTCAAACTGCACCATTGTGTTGGATTATGAGACAATGCCCTGAAACTCCTTTCATTGTATTTTTCATTTTGCTGATAACAAACCAAGGTAGAAGGAAAAATATTTTCACCCAATAACATATCATATGGAGTGCCACAGGGGAGCATATTGGGCAGGTGTTGCAGTAATAATATTTGCTGATGACACCACCATCATCATCTGGGGTAAAACAGATCAAATAACAACAGCTCACATGAATCAATCACTGGCAAATTTCAACACATATGCATCACTAAACAAACTAGCAGTTCAACCAACAAAGATGCAGCTGATCAAATGCAGAACAGCCCAGAAACAAATAAATGCAGGAGCTAAATGCTATTCGATTGCAGATTAAATTTAAAATGTGTTGCATAGTTTATAAGACAATTTTTGGAAATGCACCAACCTACCTGAAAAGGCATATTAATCCAGCTGCATCTTCATCTATCCCTGTTAATTTGCATTCTAAGTCTACGGTTTGACTTTATCAACTTATATCTAAGGTGTCATCTGCACGTGGAGCCTTCTCTATTTCAGCACCAGCAGTTTGAAATTGTCTTCCACCAGACCTTAGATTTATTAATAATTTTGCTACGTTTAAATCTAAACTTAAATGAATTTTTTTCAAATATGTTTTACTTCCACTTTGAACTTTTACCTTGATTGTACTTATACAGATTGTTTGTGGTTAAATATATTATTATTATATTAATGAAGGCATTATGTCCCTAGTGTAAAGTACATGTTCCCACATTGACAATGCATTTTTTTAATGATTAGCTAACATTGCTTCCAAAAGGGATTCATATTTCATATTGACATGTGGGCCATCCATTCTAACATGTAGAAATAACTCTGGATCTAAACCCATGCCAGTAATTGTTTGTAAACAATGCTGAACTAAATCATTTTGAGTTACAATAATAATATAATAAATTAATTTAATGACAAATTCATAGAAGAATATCAAAGTTAGAATAAGAATATCAAAATTGCCCCACAAATTGTGAACCACACTACAGTATAGTACATGGTCACTACAGTGTATGTATTGTCTTTTATGATCCAAACTGTGCATTAAGCATCATACTGCTTCTTTACCTAATATGTTGTAGTTTTGGATTGAAACTAAATGATAATGTGTTTAATCCTTGAATCTCCTCTTAGTTAACTATATTGTAGTACATATTTCATCTTTGTTTCACCCATTGGATAGTTTTTTGCAATTTTGGAATCTGGATGCTGTTCTTTTATAAGAAAATTATCCTGTTACACCAGTTTCATACATTAATAATGTAAGTTTCAAATATATTTTTTAAATTTGTACATATTTTATTTATTTAGATTTTAAGGTTAAATTAAAAAAAAGTTTTTTAGGCTTTTAAAAGTGAGAGACCTGCTTATATTATAAACTAGACTAAAATATTTTTATAATTATATACTATGTATGTTACATTTTTTTAAATTATATTTGTTAACATCTTTTGATATATATACATACAAAGTTTATTTATTACAATTCCATTTTCAAACAGAAAAACATGCCATCTTTGTTTCACACATTGGATAGCTTTTGCAATTTTGGAATCTGGAAACTGTTCTTTTATAAGAAAATTATCCTGTTACACCAGTTTCATACACTAATAATGTAAGTTTCCAATATTTTTTTAAAATTTGTTTGTATTTTTATATTTTACTTAAGTTTTAAAGTTAAACTTAAAAAAAATTATGTTTTTTAGGCTTAAGTGAGAGGCCTGCTTATATAACAAACTAGACTAACATATTTTTATAATTATATACTATGTTACATTTTTTATATTATTTTTGTTAACATCTTTTGATATACATATACAAAGTTTATTTATTACAATATTCCATTTTCAAACAGAAAAACATGCCAGCTTCACAACTAAAGTTTTTCTAATGGGCTTTTGTTGTTTATTACTGTAATGCACCTCTATGCTGCACCTTTGGCACAGGTGGTAATACATACTCACCATTCAATTCCTCAAACAGCCCAATTGCACAACACCCTGGCCTGTGTTTGGGTGACCATCAGATGTAATCATATTGCACAATAACTGAAACATTATTTTATCTAATTATTTTCATGACAGCCATAATATTTTATTGACTCATAAAATTCTATTTTTGTACCTTGGCCTGGGTGTAATTGTGTACATATATTGACTTCATTATATCTTGCTGCAATGTATAGAATACACTACATAATAATTGCTTAAATTATATAAAAATAAATTTAACTCATATATGTATTAGGAAAATATTTAGAAATAAAACTGAAATATTTAGATATTTCTTTTATTATATTTAGATATTTTAATTTTTAGATATTTCTTAGTTAAGTATTATATTTACAAACTTGTACACTTAATTTGAAAATTACAGAAAATACAACATATATGATGGTTTTAGATTATATAAAACTTATCTTAATTACATGCACACATAAAACATATTCATAAAGTTATCACTGATAAAAAAATGGTTTGTTCACAACCTAAATTAAATTTACATGCCCAGAAAAATATGCCTTAAAATGGTATGGATTAAGGGATAGCAATAAATATCATAAGTGTTGTGTATTTCATAAAAAATATTAAATGATTTAATGATTCAAATAAAATAATTACTGCTATGTTCACAACTTAAAACCACTCCAAATAGATTCAATGTTTCTATAAAAAGTATAAATGTCTTCTATTCCAGCAATTAGTATTGTATTAAATAGGTACTAATATCACACATAACATTCCTTGCTGAACTGAGTCTTTTATGGATGTTGAGGAGGTTTCTTCTATTTTCCATTAATATTATAATTGCACTACAAAACAAATATTTTTATACTAAAAGGCTCTTTACTTCAATTATATGATGTACAGTCAAAGATGTCATTACTACATTGTAAATAACAATAAGTAATCAAATAATACAGTATTTACAAATTTTTATAACTTTATACTTTCAAAAGATATTTATGACATTTAATTTTTTGACAATTTTCCATTGTGATACTTTTGAGATAACAGTCTGTATATTTATGGAAAATCATATTTATAGCTTAATAAAGTAAGTATTATATTAATAATTTTGTAAGAAGGTTTATATTTATTGTGACTTAATTTTTACTATCTATTTAACCATTTTTATCATAAAATAGGGAAGGTAACCCTACATAATCCATAGCTTTATAAAAAAAAAAGTATTATATAGGTTATTTGTATTTCATGAAAACTAACCAGAAATTATGAACTAGCTGCAACTATTTTATTCATAAAATATATTTTAAACTACCCAGAATAATAAATAAAATATCCTAATGTATATTTGTACAAAAATGTCACTTTAAACTTAACTTTAAGAAATTGTTAATTTAGAGAATATGCTTATTTTCATAAGATTCTTAAACATTTATATATAATGATTTAACAATTTCTCTAGATTAAAGTTAATGGCTAAATATTTGCACACTATAATCTTTAAAATATTATACTTATTATTCCAGTTAGTTTTGGGATTTTAAATAGTATTTTTGACTTGGTAAAAACCAATATATGCTTAATCATTTCTCTAGTTTAAAACAATATTTATGGCTAACTTATTCTACAACAATTCTTTAAAATGTTGTACTTATTATTCCAGCTAGTTTGATATATATTTTTACAAATAAGTTGCAGCAAGTTTGGGGATTTTTGGCTAGTTCAGGAAATACAAATAATCACAGCATACCCTGATTCGTTTTTTATCAAAAGAACTTTTGGTATGTCCTTTCATTACTTAATCTGGTCATCAAATTCATGAATCTTGTTCTGTTAGTTAAGGATATCAATAAGTTTAAAAAGTATAACATTATATTGTTAGTTTCATGGAGTTTTTCTTAAAACAAACAAATCTGCTCTATGTGCCATTTTGATGCACTATTATAAACTGAGTAATATTAATAGTCAAGCTTAAATTATGCATTATAAACAATATATACTTAAATTTAATTAAACACTTTTATTTCATCATATTATATATATATTCCCAATAATAATTTTATGTTAGTGGCAGTGCACCTACTTTAAATTCTTTAAATATATATTTTGTTCCATTGAATTTTCTGTTCCCAGTAAAGTTTATTTTAAATTAATTATTTTTTTGTGGTTGTCCATAACTCTATGAATTACCATACCCTTAATTATGACTTTTATTTATTTGCAATAAATATTCCATATTATTTAAAATGAAAAATTATAATACAGCAATATGTTACCTTTAAGTATATAAGGATTAAGATAATATACATAACTCATATCAAAAGTGTGAAATGGTATTATATATACTGAGTTATAGATACTGGTTTTATATTAAGCACATCAAAAATTTTGCAAAATAATTTGCAATTTTGCTAAAATGCAAAGGTACATTTTTTGGAAAAGTGAAACCATTCATATTATTTTTATATTAAAAACAAATCTTACCAAGTAATAAGAGTTTAAGCTCTCTTCTGGAATCTTTTTTGTCTCTTTTCAGTTGCTTTTCTATTTCCCTGTTAATCTTTTTCTGTTCTTTCTTTTCTTCTGGCAAACAACAATCCATAATTGCAATAAAGAACACTATAATTCCACAAAGTTAACCAGTGAGAAAAAACTAATTAATTAAATTCTAAATATTCAGTTAATTTGCATGATTGACTTTGAAAATATTATAAAAACAATAGAAATAATAATCTAAAATAGCTATTATCGCATGAAGACTATGGATGCAGCCATATTTAAAATTTATGGCGAGTAATGATAAACGAGAATTATAATAAAGTTGTGTCAGATACCAAATGGTTGGTTAGAAAATCTGTTTGAAATATCAACGCAAATTATGAAATCTTCTTAACCAAAAATATCTGTATTATTATGATTCAATTATAGTAAATTGCTTAGAATAGAAGTTAACATAAATGGAACAGCTTTCGAGTCGATGAAATTTAAAATAATAAATTGAACGATTTAAACAAACTATAATTTTTATTTATTTTTAATGTTTGCCATTATTTAATTGTCTTTTTATTTAATCGTCTATTAAAAATTATATGAAAGAAATATATATCCAAATGCTATAATAAATAAATATGTTAATAAATATTTTATTTTATTTTAAAAAAAATTTTAACTAAACTCTTTTGAAGACGGCCGAAAACTTACAAGTGAAAAATTATTTTCAAACAAAAAATAATTATTAACTAGTTTAATTAAAAAATCAGCTATAAGAAAAAATTTACATTTCCTTATAAGAAAAAATTAACATTTTAGAAATTACTACGTATATGATTAATTGACAGAAATAGGTTTATTTATATTTACTGATTTGTTTAAGCGCGTATAATTTAATTATTACAGTACGAAGTCTATTGTATTTAATACCATTTAATATTCGTGACGTTCTAAAATTGCTTAGGTTTAAAAGGGAATTTTTTTTGAAAATCGTTACGATTCGTGACAAGGGATAGGGGTAGTAACTAGTGTGATGTCATGTTTCTTTATTTTGATAAATATCAAATAGAATTATTTGATTCATAAACATATAATACAAAATGTTCAGTTGTTTTTGAAACAGACGAAACCAAATCAACTGAGGCCGAAGTTTGTGAATCCATATCGATGAGAAAACCTAAGTCCAACATCATTTTGAAAACGATATCTACACCGACAGTCCAGTGGTAGACAGTAGAATAGACAGAGGGGCCGGAATTATCATTTTATCGGGAAATGACGTAGATCCCACGATCACATTTACAATTAAAATCCTTTCAACTGAATGGTGCTCCTCCTACTAAACAAAGATGTACACCATAGACATATTGAAACCATTAGAAATCAACACAAATAGTTATTGACAGAATGACATGAAGCTAAAGCATACTACAGAACTTTTCACAAAAATGACCTTCAAAAACTTAAGGAACCAAAAATTCACCTTCAAATGGATTCTCAGCCATTATGGGATACCCTCAGTGATGAACTTGCAGACCAAAACGCGATTTTAAAATAAATCAGAAAGAAGTCAGATGTCTAATCGAAGTAGTTAAACTATAGTGCAAGAATGCAGAACAAAAAGCTACACACAACCACAAAAGATGAAAGGCTATAAACGGCACCAGAAAGATCAACTAACTACACATTGCAGAAACCTTTCTGAACAAGCCAGAAGTAACCATCCTCAAAAGGCACAAAATGTGACACTCTCATTACTTTCTCCAATACAGACGCATAATTGGCTTCACAAGAGTACGCCTACGCTAGGGATATCTGACATCCGCCAGATGAATCTCACTCCGCAAATCCACATGTTCATTCTTTTTTATTCTGGTTTCCTGATGTTATTGGGCGCGCACTCTTCTATTTTCTCCAACCTTTCCCTGAAAAATGCGCTTTTCCATACCTTCTTTCCTTATGTGGTTAACGAACTTCATATGTCTTAATTAATGCCATGTTTTTCTAAGCTTCATCCTAGTCCTGACCTCTTTCAAAATATCACTGATTTAATTTTCCATTCGATCAAGATACCTTGAGGACTTTGCGATAGCACAACATCTTGAAAGTATCCATTTTCTTCTGGTCATCTTTTAGTAATCGCCTATGATTCATAGCTATGTGTAACAATAGAGTATACAGTGGCTTGTAAAAGCCAAATCTTAAAGGCTGTGGTCATTCTCCTAGTTTTCCATGTCGTTACCATACTCTGCATTGCATTGCTTGTGATGGTTAATCATTTTCAGGTTTTCGTGGTACTATTTTTTATGATAATTTATTTACTTCTTTTATCCTTTCTCCATTAGGTAAAAACTCACTGTTATCTTTCCTTATAGTCTTCTTTATGACCCTAATCATTGTCTTCTTGGTGTTATTTTCTTGCTGATCTCTTGTTCGTTTCATAATATAAATGAGTTCAGATTTCAAATTGTTTAGCAGTTTTGGGTCGTTTGCAAAATTCAGATTTGTTTTTTTTGACACCTCCTAACTTTATTCCATCTTATAGGGGCCTAATATACAAATATAATCATAATATAGGTATTCCTACGGGAATGGCCGAGTGGTTAAGACGCTGGTTTACGGATGCCGAGCGATTCGAGCCTACTCTAGGACTCTCCCGTTCCTGGTTAACAGCTGTGTTAGTCAAGTGCATTCGTGTAACTTTGTGAGTGTCCTACTTTGAAAACAAAGCTTATACATTAAAAAAAACTAAGTGTTCATATAATGTAATATGTATATAATATGTAATACTTGTAATTTTCATGTATTGTTACACAAAAAACAATTTTCCACAAGATTTATACACAGTGGAGTTAAAAAGTTGTTATAGTAAAACGGGTGCCCTTAGTAACCTTAGTAACCTTAGTAACTACTTAAATTCAAGTTTGTTAGAAAAATTTTAAAAAATTAGAAAATTTAGAAATGTTTCGAATATATTGGTCAGGCCGGTGTAGTATACTATATTCTTCGGCCAGATTTTATCCGGTTATATAATATTCTCCGACCAGACTAACCTCAATAATCCCTTTAATTACTATCATATATGTAAGACACATGCTCAATCTACTTATTGTAAAATGTATTGATTCAATTCGACTTGAGTGCGCAGAATACAAACATTTTGCAATGCGTGGATTCTTAAATAGTTGTATAATTATCATCGGGGGTGTACCAAATTTGTGGGGGAGGGTGTCGGCAGTTAGAAATTTGGACATTATAAATCCTGTGTCCCAGATATTTTTATCTGATCATTATAAACCTGTGTAAAATATGTTGTATAGGCATTAAACTTCATAAAAATAAAGTATATGACTTGTACATATATCTACATTGATAAATCAAAACAGAAGAAAATACTCATTTGGGTAAATCGTCAATTACAGGCTTCGAATATAATTAGACCTTTCGATTCGTCAAAAAATAAGTCCACAATAATTAATTTTGCAAACTTTACGTAATGTTAACAAAAGGCATCCTTCTAGAATACTTTTTGCAGAAAAGCTCAATGACTTGGGGCGCGTTGCACGAAAAATCTTAATTTTCGCAATTTCACTTAAATCTTATTAAACTTTCGCCGTTTACTCTACCGTCATGATGAATATGTAACAATATCAGACCGGAAAATCATGCTTCAGTCATAGTAGACCTATTGTATAAGCATTGAGATACCTGAGAGTTGAAAAGGATCTACCGTACGCACACACATGAGGTTCGAAAAGATGAAATATATTAGGGAAACCTTTTTGATCGCACACAAACTTTGAGGCTCTGTGTTGCTACAGTCGGAACAAAGTCTTCGTTTCTATACCCTTCCAGTATTGTTTCCAGTGTTAAAGCTTTTCGTTTATTAGTTCAGAAGTAGGTAACTCTTCCATAAGGTAATCAATCTCACTTTGTAATTCAAACTTGTCAGCTTGCCAAGTCATGTGCATTTTTGGAATATAAACCATTCGGAAAGTTCCCATATGAAGTAGTCCGGAAATGGTAAAGCAATAATACTCCGTTAATTACTTTTGATGGAATCACTGGCATTTTGATCATCCAAGAAATTGTTTCAATGATCTTGATGTAGCCTACTCAAATTTTAGTGCGATTATTCTTAAAATATACGTTTGCTACTGTTTGCATAGAATGTTTATATATATTGTTAAAATGCTTATCAGTTTCCTTTATTATTCTTTAATACCACACTTTCATGTCCGTTATATATTTTTTATGCTTTTAAAAAATGTCCTTCGCTACCCATGGAGCTCAACCGTAACAACTAGGAGAAATGACAAAAGCTTGTAAACTGAGAGGAAGCAAATAGTAAAGTCAAACGAGGATATTAGGGACAACACTGAGAGCATTTTGGACTTTTGCTCAGAGTCTCAACCACAGAAAAATTGAGATAAAATCAAATCTTTATGATAGCCATAGAGGCTTTATGTCGCATTGGCAATCTCGTTTTGCAAAAATTAAGTATAGCTTTCCCACAGCTTTTTTTCTGATATTCTTTCTATAATATATTTTCAAGCAGTGCCATATTTTAGGGCTGTATATAAATAACAAGTAAACTACCTTCCGATGATAAGTAACGAAAATATTACAACGATTAGCAATGATGAGATTAAGACAATTAACCGAAGCGATGTACATTGTATGTAGGCTGCCTTGGGTGATTGTCAGTTTGTTAATGTATGAACTTCAACAAGAGCTTCAATTAAAATACACTATCACATTGTCACAGAATGTTTCCATCAAGTCTGATGAAATATACACAAGAGTCAATGAATTCTTCTCTGGTGTGTTGGGATGCGTCAACAAACCTGATGATGCATACAAGAACAAATCTCTTGATTATGACTATATAGTCATCTCATAAGCAAGTATTACGCTAGTATTTGGAAGTTATAATTTAGTCAATTACTATTTTTTGGATTATGTTTATCTCGATTATTTCAATTAGTTCGTTTGGATAATTAGAGAGAAGTATACATACTTAGCGAATTTTATGACTGCATTTTTTGTTCAAATTGGTTTCTCATCTCGTCATGCTGTTTTGTAAATATTACTAAAACTGCTACCATCAAAGAATAAACGCACTCATGTTTCTGCTAACTGGTGCCTTCTCATTGACGTTTTGTGCGGCCTTTTCTTACAAATATTTTCACCGTGAGAACCACGAAGACAGTCAATGATATGGTTTATGGAGACAAGTAATACATATAGAATTATAGCAAAATTTTTATAATATATTTTTTTAGACCTTTTAAGGAATTTGGAGGGGTCTCAGACTCTTTCGACCAGTCTTCGGTACACCCCTGATTCATGTACTTATATATATATATATATAATTTGTTTCTGTGTATTATCTATAAAGAGGAAGAGATATTGGAACTATAATCATTGTTTGATACCTCAATATAAACAGTGGATTAAATGATCGAATATGAAATATACTAGTTGTTTAAATCAAAACTGATACTTAGATTCATTTAAGCATTATCGCCATAACTATTAACTTTGTATTTGGTTGTGTTTCAAGTTAATTAAAGCCATTGTTTTGGTAATCAATATATGTGCTTATAAATATGCATTTATATAATATCACTATAATTATATAATAATCTAAATATATATTTAGCCCTTTTTTCCCTCTCCTGCTTTTTCTCCCATACCCCCTCCCCTCTTTCCCCTTCCACCGCATTAATTCATTTTCTCTTTCGTCCCCCCCCCTTGGGCAGATTTACTTTAGTCTATACGTATTAGTATAATTAATATCACTTAATCCTTATTTTCAAAGTAAAAATTATAATTTAAATGATTTAATAAATAATTGTAGATAATATGATTACTTTTTTTCAGTAATGTATAATTTACATAGATTTAAAAATAGTTTTTACATAAAAAATAAATAGAGTAAACTACCTGCAAAATCGGTTTTTAACTTTAAATAGTTTTAGCTTAAATCCGGAGGAAATACCTGAGGACAAATCCGAAGGAATTGTAATCTATTTTTCAAGATCGTCAATGCAAAAGTAGTTAAAATAAATAATATAAATTTGAAAGTAATTAAAGTAGCTAAGATAAAACAAATTCAAAATACTAAAAAATATTGTCAAAATACGCATACATTTAAAATAATTTTGAAATAAACAAATAAAAGAATTATAAATAATTGAAAGTAATTATTACGTTATTTAAATTTGAATTATTTGTTTGTCTTATCACTTGTTTTAATGCCGACCTTGAAAAATTGTTATTTATTTCTCCGGAGTTTTGCCACTCGAAAATTCTGTTAGTTTAAAAGCCTCCATATACGACGTATTTGTTTTTATTCATATGATGTAAATAAATAAAATAAAATAATCTATATAAGTAGTATATGAGGAGAGCCTCTACATAGATCAGTGGACCTTTTGTGGACCTCCTTTGGTCTACGTAGACGTTGGCATCCACAAAAGACGTCCACAAAAGGTCCACTGATCTAGAGGCTCTCCTCATATACTATTTATATAATTGATATATAGATATATATATAATATAGAACTTTATATAGAAAATAAATAATGAATAAGTGTATTGTATAAATCCTAAATTATTGTTTTTATCGCGGAAAGAACTATAACCGCAAAATGTATAACAGAAATTTAGCAATTGTGTGCCATATGAATTTCCAATTTTTTAAATTAAATGCTAATAAATTGGAATGACTGTTTTTCAGTTTCATTATACAATTATAGATCGATCAACATAAGTTTTTTTGCATTTCTCACAATTGAACATTAATTTGTTTTTATTTATCATGGAAGTTATATTTTTTTATTAAAAAGATTACCAATGATTTTAATAGGCTATATAATAAAATTAATTAAAATTGCTATATTTTATGAAATCCAACCTTAATTATTTTGTTATTATAATATATTAACTTGGAATTATAACAATATTTCGACGTTGTTTAATTGAAACATGGAAATAAGGTTCTACATTATTTAACCCTTCGTACGTGGAGGGGGGTATGCCTATTTTTTTCAAAGAAATTAAGTTTTTGATTGAAATATTTAACGTATGACCCTGCTTTTGTACTCAGTGGCCAAAATACTTTTATCTAACTAAAAAATATAACAAATATAATTTCGAATATCAGAAAAAATGGTGTTAGTATTAATCTATTTTATACCCCCCTGGGTTTTCATACTTGACGATGATATTAGGAGCTAAAACTTGCAACATTGATAGAAAAAATAAGTTTATCGTAAATTATATACATTTAACTCGAATATTAAAATTATTTATTAAAATAAACATACATTTAAAATAATACTCAAATAGCTTATATACTACTTATAGCTTATTTATATAAGTAGTATAATTATAAAAATATACCAAACAAATATAGATCTTGTGATCTGGAACCAGATGCAAAAAGAATCAAGTCAATTGGTTGCATTGAACACAAGTTAGAGCATTTATTAGTCAATATATGGCATATGGTTATTTTCCTATAGTTTTTCTAACTGAAGTTTATGACGTAATCATGTCATAAAATGATACCAATCGATTAATTTTTTGAAAATAAAAATCGCTTGACAAGTCTTTAGAAGGCATCTTTATAATAAATTTCAGCTTAATCGGATGATAGGAAGTTTGGTTTTCCAGGGGGGTAAAATACCCACTCCAAATAGCAAGCCCTAAAAAGTATGTCACCGTACGAAGGGTTAAGTGATATTCATTAATATGTTAGAAGAGCTCTAGCGATTCTCGGAAATTCACACAATTTCAAATATTTTTTGATTATGGCATACTTTTAGATTCCAAAGTGGATAAAGATCCAATTTAAGATCAGTTCAAAGACAGACACACTTTTTAGAAAAGCTTCAAACACATTTTATATTTTGTCAAAAAGTGAAACAGGATGAATTAGAAAACAAAATATACCATCTAGACCATTTCGTCCATCCTAACCTTATTATTGAATGAACTTTGATATTATATAGTCTTTGAATAATTCTTTTTTTGGGAAAAATGGTTTTTTATTTTATATTATAACATAAGTGAAAAAATCTAAGTGTGCTGTATCTAATACTTAGTTAACGCTCATTTAACAATTTAGTTGTATGGAAGGGCTATTGTGAAATAGTTTTTTGTTTTTGAAAATCTTTTGCGTCAATCTATGATATCATCAAATACTTGATTAAAATTGTTGTATATGAACTAACTAGGCCTACCTATCATTGAGAGCTATGTCAAATTTCAACTATATGTGTATATTAGAGGTTTAAATTTAAGGAATAAGGATTCTACGGGAGTTCATATATATATATATATTTTAACCAATAAGAATCGAGTAATCATTTTTCGGTTTATTTGAATTTATTAAAAGCCGTTTTAAACACCCCTTCTCTCTATGGTACGTAGTGTAATTGTGATAATTTGATATTTTGATTTCACAAATGATAATGTGATTAGATTGGTAATAATCGATCACTTGAGTACATTTATTGATTTTTCCAAATATGTCAAATATTATATTGATTGAATTCGGCGATGTCGAGTCATCGGAAAAATTAATAACTATGGCTATTTGCTTATGGTATTATACTAGGGGTTACCCCTTCGATTCTTGGATATTATGTGTATATTTTTTAAATACAAAAATTGCGCATTTTTGGTGCAGAAACCAACGAAATCGGTCCATAGATTTAACATAAATTTTAATAATTATTAAATTATGAGTAAATATAATACTTATTATAATATGAAATATCCATGTCCAATACAAGCTTTGTCAAATTCGCATGAAAATTTTATTAATAGGCCTATGTTATATATTACATTTTTTAAATTTTATTTATGATAAGATGTCGGTAAGTAATTTTAAATATTTATATTTTATCCATAACTTAACAAGAAATAATCTATCTTATTAAAGCATGTTAGTAAAAAATATTGGTAATAAAGAGGCAAAACATGCATGACAATAGTTTGAAGATCTAAAGAACTTTGCCATAATTCACCATCAGGTCATAAGTAAACAAAGTCAAGCAGAAGGCAGCAGAATAGAATGTCTAAACTTCCCATATCATGCATATGATAATTGTTTAACTTATAAGAACAGAACGGTTTGTAACAATGATAATGTACGTTTGAAAATTGATGTATTCTATGTTTTTACAAAACTAAATTGCAATTTTTAATTTGAATGATTATGAATAAATGAGTATAAGAATGGTATGTTTTTTGGAATTTTTGTAATATATTAGGGTATTAAATCTAGGCTATTTATGTATTCAACATATCTTACTAAGTAATTCAATATTTATTAAAACATATCAGGAACTTGCAGGATCAAAGAGCTTTGGTAAGAAATGCACATTTTGATAATATCTTAGTAAAAGTCCATGTTTAGAAACTAGAAACATTTGGGAACTATTTCATGAAAATCAATTTTTATAAAATGTTCAAAATAGTTTTCTTATTTTCTATTTAGTACTGAACAAGTAGGTTCTAATGTGACAATAATTACAATACAATACTTGTACAATACAATATTAAATACACTATTAAATACACTTTAATACAGTAACCAGTACTAATAAGGAAATGGGTAGGATCAATATATAAAAAAAGCTACCTATTGAGAAACAAAATAGCACAACTATAGTGAGAAGGAAAATGGCATAATCTACATTGAGAAGGGAATAGCTCAACAATATTTCGAAAAAAAGGACCCATTTGGATATGAGGGCCCAGAATTATTCCGAATGAAATTTCAATTTATTATCGACAGAGAAATATGCCTATCATCATTTGAAAGAAAAGGACACACCCATAATGGTACAGAAAAGTAGACCTATATTGTTATGATGGGTACGTCTGCTTTGATATTAAGGTACATCTGCATTGATATTAAGGAACATCTGCATTGATAATAAGGAAGATGCATTGATAATAAGGAAGATGCATTGATAATAAGGAACATCTGCATTGATAATAAGGAACATCTGCATTGATAATAAGGAACATCTGCATTGATAA